>SNQJ01S0014488.1:324619-353027 GCA_010110895.2 Picea sitchensis | reverse complement strand
GTGGATCACAAGTCAAGGTTGTATAAATTCACTAAGTTTTCTGACGATGACTCATCTTTTCTACTGACACATAAGAAGAGTACTTTGCATGCACCTCCAATGCAACATGCATATACTCTTGTGCTTCCATCATTTTTAGACATCAGAGATGATTCCATACACTCATATTTTGTACATGGAAATAAGTAGGTAGTACATCCAAATAAGAAGCCAGTGCCGAAGCTTCAGCAGATGCCCAAGAAGGAACAAACCACACTTAAAGAAGCAGGAAACCTTGCAGGGAATCCATTGGATTCGAGGATGACTCAATCTCAGCATGAGGAGCCTTCTCATGTACTTTTGGCTTCAGAACTTGCAATGCCCATGCATTACTATATGGTTCAATCTACTGATCCAAAGAACTACAATAGGGTTGTGGGAAATCCATTATGGTAAGAAGCCATATAGAAGGAGTATGACTCACTCCTACAGAACCATACTTGGAATATGCTTCCACTTCCACCAGAAAGAAATATTTTTAGGTGCATATGGGTCCACAGGATCAAGAGGTACAAGGACCGATAGGTTGCCAAAGGAATTCATCAGATCCATAAAGATTTCTACATCTTCACAAAGAATTTTAGTGAGCAGAAGTTTCAGATTTGCGGGATCATCTTGCAGTGAAGAACACAATTTCCTAGCAACTGCCATTTTCTTTTTTTGATACATTATCTCTTGAGGGGGGGGTTTGTTCTCACGTGATTTTCCCTCTTTCCTTGTTTTTATTCAGTGTTCATTAGTTGCATTGTACATGAGTACCTAAAATGGCCTAGTAGCCGGGACTCATTTTTTAATCCATAGTGATGTTCAGGGGGGTTGTTGGAGAAATTTATATTTTCGGCACACTAGTTCAGTGGGAGTAACACTAGTTCAGTGGGAGTTAATTGACTAGTTCTATTTTAGACTTTAACACTAGTTCATTGGGAGTTAACTCACTAGTTCTATTTTAGACTTTCTAGTCTTAGACCATCACTATTATGCATGCATTCCTAATTATAGGATGTCATTGCCTATATGAGTGAAGCTCGTTACTCATTAATAAGATCATAATATACATCGATTCCCATTCTTCATTGTGTATCTCTCTTCCTTGTCTTGATAATCTTTGTTTGTGCATGTTTGAGCTATATCTCCCGTGTAGATTTCCATGAAACATTGACACTTCTGACTTACAATGGAAGGAGATAGTACGGATGGGTAGGACAAAGTGCATTTTTCCAAGGTCCAGTAGATGATGTCCAAGTGTCACTGAAGATGGCAGATCAAGTGAAATACCAGAAGATAACAAGTGGAAAAAGTGTGGGACTGAAGTGTCAGAGGATTCATAAGATGAATCATGAAACATTTTCTTGCTAATCATTGTAATTGGTTTCAAAACCGAAATTGTCCCTTGTAATTATTGTAATCAATTTCATAAACAAAAATGTTTCATTCCAATCATTGTAATTGGTTTCAAACCGAAGGAACTCAAACTTGTATAAATATTAGGAGTTCCAAATGTATTAAGGGTTGGAAGAAGTGTAAGGTCACGAATTTTAGCTATTCAGAACTTGAATTGAAATTTTATGAAGCTGAATTGAATACACATGCAAAAGTCTTGAAGTTTCCATGAAAAGATTCTAATGGTGTGTTACGAGGAAAATCTCTTTATGGCTAGGGGTAAACCACAACACACAGAAATGACTACAGAAATCAATTATATTCTCAAGTATTCTATATAAAAAAATATGCTAGCAAGACAAGGTAAAAGGCGTACCTCGTCCAGACATTCGATGAAGTACACCATTGAGCACTTGACCCAAAGCAATATACCTACAACTATTCCTCAACAACCAAGCAAAGAAATCATATGGTGATGATATATGATGTTAGCACATGAAATAGCATAATCCATTAATATACATAACAAATATGCACATGGACTAATAATTCAAATATTTGCAAGATACAAATTGGATGGGAAAAGGGTATTTCTATTAATATATGATCAACATAAGTGAAAAAGTTACAGACTTCCGTGTTTGGTACTGTTCAGAACCAAGAAACTAATTTCCTTCTAGCTGGGTCTCCACCACTTCTATCCTCCACCATGGGAAGCTCATAGAAGAGAGACAATAAAGTTCTCAATCAATAAGGGAAGAGCTTGGAGGCTGAACACTGTGTTCAGACTTAAAGGACAAAGGGATGCAGACTCAATATGAATTGAAAAATTTCTCCATAGTAACTTTTCTTTCAAAGTTGAATTCTTTCTCCTTCTTTCCATAGCTTGGAATTGGCCCATTTATAGCCTTCAAATGGAACTGAAGGCCTGAGTCAGAAATTTTCTAGTATATGGAAGGCCAAGGATCATAGATGTTCTGCCATGACATGGAAACTCGACACCATTTTTCATTTTTGGGCACAAATCTCTATGTACATGGGTTGTAGTGGTGCAACCTACATATACACATGTTGTATAGTAGGCAAGGTGCATACATGTGGAAAAAATGTATTTTTTAGCTATGGGATTTGCAGAAAGGGATGAAAAGTCTACATAGGGAAATGGAAAAAGTCCCTCTGTGCAAGATTGCATAGGGTGAGAAAAATATCTCTATAAAAGATGCCCCCTAATGTGTGAGGTCAGAGGAGTATCTGCGATGGCCGAAATACATTATAAAAACCGAGAAGTGGAGTGATGGGGAACTAGCTGAAAGAACTAGTTTCTCATTACATTATGTACTGACTTTGCATACATGGTTGCCAATTTTGAATTACACTGCAGATCTATGTGAAAATATACCAAATAACTGTCC
This sequence comes from Picea sitchensis, assembly GCA_010110895.2. NCBI lineage: Eukaryota > Viridiplantae > Streptophyta > Pinopsida > Pinales > Pinaceae > Picea > Picea sitchensis. The sequence continues at coordinate 350,196 of SNQJ01S0014488.1, read as the reverse complement.
ATGGCCATGAATAGGAGAATACAAATGCGGTTTCATGCCAAAGGCTGTCATAGTCATGAACAAGGCCCAGTAAAACCAACCTCAAAATAAATATGAAGATATCTATATACAATGGATTACAATCTGATCTCCCATGATCACTAAAGTCATATAGGTACTGGTCCAGTAAAAGGGAAGAAACAACTCAGGAAAGTTGTGGCCACATACTGATGTCTTCAAGTCTTCTACACAATCCACCAAAGGTGAAAGTCTACATCATGTGAATAAAGGAGTTGAGGTTGAACATAATGAGACATCATTTGATTACCAATCATTGAGGTATGTCGTTAATAAATGAGAGACAACCTACCAATAATGAAAGTAGGTATCAAGGCATTGAGTACATGCTTAGAAGTGTGAATAAAGTAGTTGGGGTTGAACACTTGAATAATCCATCGATTAGGAGACATTGATGTATTCCCAACTATTGATGTCAAGAGAACCTTCCACTAATGACTGCAAGCCTCAAGGTACTCATAAGACTCTAGGTCTCGTTTCCAGAATAAGTGAGCTGAAGTAAATGGAAGGAGACCCATTGAAAGGAGAGCATTAAGGCATCTCTCATCATTCAACATGAGGTACAAAGTAGGAGCTTCATGATTTAGACTAAATTGGATGAAGAACATGTTCACGAACCAACGAACCTGTGCATCTCTCGCATGTGCCAAGTGCAAGTGGTACACACAAAAAACCCTATGAATAGAAACCAATGAGGAAAACTGCTGACAAAGGCGAGGAAACCACCAATAAGTCTAATGGAATCCAAGACACTACACGAATCCCAATGTGTGAATAGATGTCTTACTATCGAACACAAGGGAAACCACCCAGTCAACGACCAATGATGAAATGTCGATTGTTGGGTTCAATGTTACCTACCAATTATGAAAGTAGGACCAGGGTGCATGATAGGACTACAACATCATGTGATTCTGAGACAAACTGAGGGTATGGCTGACATGAAAAGTCAAGAGTTATAAGAAACGACCGACATAGGTTGATAAACTTCCTTTAAACAAGAGCATGAGACATACAGAAGACTCTGGCAGAATAGACTCATGATGAAACCATGATATGCAGGAGGCATCAATCAAGTTCTCCATAGGGATTGGAAGAGTAACCAGTCGGTGGAGAAATGTAACACACCCACGACGAGGCAAAAGAAAAAAATTTATTTCCTTAAAGGACGGATTCTCCATCCATGGTTTCTAATTTGGAAAGTCGGGGAATCAGTCCAACCTCCCAGTCAAGGATCTCTAATTCTTAATCCAAATGACTCTATGAGACCTTGATGGTCTCGTTTTGTAATTAAACGTAGACCCTTTCGACTTCCGGGTGCAGGTCTAATGGTACCCGCAACCTTCCCCTTTGTGCTTGCAAAATCTATGAGATTGGGTTCTAGCCCCATTTCTGATAAGCCCCTCCTTGAAATGACCTTGGGCGATGTACTCATGTAACCACATGATTACGGGTGTGACCAAGGGTGGTTTGAAAAAAACTACCTTTCACCCCACAATTCATCCCGAGCCTCCATGTGTGCTTTCTCCAAAACCATGGTCTGGATTATGGCTTGCCCTCAACTTTTAAATTTCATGCACCTTCGATCCCCGCAATGTGACAGGATCATTGATCTCACAATATTGATAGTGATTTTGAACTGACGTCTCAGATCTATCCTTTCGAAATCTACGAATCAGATCTAACCCTTCTAAATAAACGGTCATGATTTTATTCATGATTCAAGCTTCGGGAGTTTCAACTCTCAAACCCTTTCCCCACTAGATTTTACCTGGAGTTGACGATACACTGACATGTGTCTCCCTCTGATATGATAGTTGAAATCCCTTTGGATCTTCAGGCTTCAGACTCTTCAAGTCTCAACTTTCACCTTTCCTTGAAGTATGTAGATTTATACCACGTGTCGACTTCAATCGGATGGTTGAGATTCACTACGGTGCTTTACGAGGAGTTCACAAATTTGTGCCACGTGTCTTCTAGATCAGATGGTCCAGATTCAATTCAGGTCTTCGGGGTTTAGCCATCTCAATTTTCAACTGAAACCATAGTACGGTTCACTCGGAGCTTGCGATCTATTAACACGTGTCCTTTTTTAATCAATGATCCTTGTCTCCTTCGGGACTTTGGCCTTCAAAGATCTCATATCTTAGTTTTCCTCACTCTCCATTTCTCCTGGAATGGTTTTACCCAGAGTCCACGATCTGATGACATGTGTCTTCCCACAGATCGATGGCTCCCGGCTACTTCGGCTGTTCAGGCCTTTCAAACTCTTCTCCTTCGCGTTCTCTCGGAGTGCTTCCACCCAAAGTTCACGATCTGTCACCATGCGCCCTTATGGATCTACCCTCCAGACTCTCTTTAGCTTTCCATCTCTTCAGCTTTCAGGGCTTCAAGATTTTGTCTCACTCCTCACTTGGAAACCTCAAAGAAGTTTTCCCCGAAGTCTTTGATTTATCAACACATATCTCCTGCCGGCCAATAGACATGATCTACCTCAGCTCTTTGGATTTTGGGAGTTTCAAGCTTCTACACACTCATTTCCTTTCAAAGTGCATTCATCCGAAAACTTCAATCTATCGACACGTACCCCTCCTGGAGATCAACGGCCAGGACCTACTTCGAGTCTTTACCCGGAGTCTGCAGACTTATGCCACCTGTCCTCTAGAGCCAACGGTTGACATTTACTTCAGGTCGTTACCTGGAGTCTACAAGCTTACGCCACCTATCCTCTGGATCTAACGATTGAAGTTTACTTCAAAACTTCAGATTTTGGGAGTCTCAAATCTCAACTAAAACTTCTCGGAGAGATTATCTGAAGCTCACAATCTGTTGACACATGTCTCCTGGCAATGAATGGTCACGATCTCCTTCTCCTAACAATGAATAGCCTCAGATTACTTCGAGACTTCGTAACTTTGGTAAGTTCACTTCCCTGTGAATGAAAATAACTAAGGTTTGTGCACCTTGCCTTGATCAAACGATTGTTGGTCCTCTGTGTTGCGATCCAATGGCTACTAATGCTCTTCCTCCTGAGCTTTTGATTTCCTCTAGCTTAGAATATTTTCTAAGTATTCAAAATCCCCGACCTTTGTTCCCCCTACGAGTCTGTCTCTTGGAACTTGTCTGCACTTATAAAAAGAACTTATCTATTATGAGCTTGATCTCCTTGAATATTTCAATTTCCCACACACTCCTTATGTTTCATGGATCTCGCAAAACTCAGATCGAAGGTCAATGATGATCGACAGTTGACAGTAATTGCGGGGCCCCAAGATGCGTTCTCTTTATCAGAGAGTTCGACCTCTGTAATCTAGAAAGTGCTCGCCCAACTTGGTCTAACCGGAATTGTTGATATTCCAACCTGACGAGATAAATGACATTAGTGAATTACGGGCCATGAACTAGCACATCCACTACTTTCACATTCACAGTCTACAATGATTCCCCACCCTCAATCTCCATTCATAGATCGATGATTCGTAGTTATTGCGAGGTTCAACCTCCACAATCATGGGAGTGCTCACTCAACTCTAGTCTAATCCTAGTCATTGATATTCCATTCCCAATGAGATCAACGACATAGGTTGATTGTGAGCCATGCACTAACACGTCCACTATCAGATTCTTGGGTCATGGGTAGTTCTGGTAACTTGGCTATCGTCTACCTCCTAGATCTGACGGTTGGGATGGTTCCTAGGCATCCTCATATCTAAATCTCAGAGTTAACTTTGGGACTTCGTAACTTCAGGGATTTTACCTCCCTTATGACAAACTCGCTCAATTCGCCAAACTTGCGAAGTTCGAATGACTCCAGGGTTAACTCCCATGCTCTTTCCCATACCCAATGGTCACAATAGACCGTGGCTTCTTCCGAACAGATTTCGTTCGTTCATATTCCAAACAAGATACCTTCCCTTTATATACTTCAACCTCATTGTTATTCCTGAGCTTCGTTAGCTATGAAATGATCAAGAGCTTTGCGCTCTTTCTGTTGAACTTAATGCTTGGAAGAATCCTTCCATGCACCCCTTACGCTCATTCCTCAATTCTAGAACTTATGTGGTTCTCGATCTCTGCCTGCCTCGCAAACAACATGTGCATATGTGCACTATCTCCCCTAATCTTTAACAAACTCCCTCCTCCAAGGGACTCAGAACGACTAGTAGTGTCGACATGCGTACGTGAAACTATGCCCAAGGTCGATGAACTCACAGTTCGTGGATCTAGCTTCAGCCACCACAGGGAACAAGAATTTACGAATACAAAACATGTCAAATCCATATAATTTCTTACTTTCCTAATTACACAATCAAGCAGGCACCAAAAGGGATACAATATAAATCATTAAGAAAACATATCCATCCTTGATTCATTCACAGTATATCTAATTTTATTACACAATTACAGCTCAATTTGATAGGGTATGAGAATACTTATCTATTACAATTTGCATCCAACTAACTTACTGTGGGTGTGTGCCTTTCCACTGAACCATAGGCTCAGAGGCATTCATTCTTAGCACTCTGGCCTCCCTCGTGCCAAGCCATGATATCACTAGGGAACTTACGCCATTTCTCAGAAAGACTCTCTCTGTCACCACAACCCTGTGAGGTTTATCAAATGCTTCCTCAGCATCAAGCTCATGTTTAAGTCCTTCAGGTCATGTTCTCTATACTTAATTTGGGTTCACACATCTCCCTTATGAGCTTGTGCTCTCTTCTCATCTTCCACTCTTTATGTGTGCGTGTATGTATCTTACCTTCCCTCCTTTGGAAGGTTTCCGACCTGTCCTGTTCCTTTTGTCAAAAAGGAGCTTGGGTCTGCAGGTCCTTATGGTACTTCGAGCTGACATTATGTAGCTATACCATGCTTCCATTCATGGGGGTAGTTGATAATTCAACCACTGGTCCTCTCTTCATTAACTGATTTCTTTTCTCTAGAGATATCGTGGCTCATACTTCAAGGATTCACCCCCAAGAGTAAGTTATGGGCAGTTTAACAATAACACATTTACATTGTCCACAAGCCTTAGCATGGTAATCCTATTTTATGATTAATTACAAGCTGGAGGAAATAGGGGTGTTACAATTCCCTCCCCCTTAAAGGAAAACCGTCCTCGGTGTTCTTTCTCAAAAACACCTGTCATGCCTTTCTCATTCAACTGTTTCAGAAATCTTGTTCCTTCTTTCTCGGTCAGGTCCTTTTTTCAAACCCTTTATCTTAGTCACCTGATTTCCATAATTCTTAGACAACAAGCACTTTAATCATAGTCTTATGTGAAAACATTGCATACAAATTTCTAAGAAAATTTCATAATCTTAGTACAATAATTATTTGCGCAGTTTGTGGATTTGTATCCACATGGTTGTTTTGTTATCTAGGCTCATAGATTTTCCTTGACATACCCATTGGGTGCATGATCCCAATCAATAGTTTACAAGAACTATCAGGGTCTCATCTTCCTTGCGGTCACTCACCCTCCAGGCCTAGGCTCAAGCATCCCCTTCTCTGTTATAAAGTCCATCGGGTGATCAATCTTGCCTTTCCAAGGTTTTATAGCACATGAAGAACTACCCATTGTGTGCATGATCCCAATCAATAGTTTACAAGAAATATCAATGTGTCATATTCCTTGTGGTCACACACCCTCCAAGCCCATGCTCAGGCATCCCCTTCTCTTCTATATAGTCCCTCGGGTGATCCATCTTGTCGTTCCAAGGTTTTCTCGCATAGGAAGAACTACCCATTGTGTGCATGATCCCAATCAATTGTTTACAAGAAATATCAAGGTCTCATCTTCCTTGTGGTCACTCACCCTCCAAGCCCAGGCTTAGGCATCCCCTTCTCTGCTATACAGTCCCTCGAGTGATCCATCTTGCCTTTCCAAGGTTTTCTCACACAGGAAGAATTCCAGAGACTTTGTCAAGCCTTACACTCGAGGCGTCCCTTAGAATTGCTCTGCCTAGGCATCCCTATGGCTTGCGTTACCTTAACAGAAATTATTCTAGGCGATCATGGATTACCACGGGGTTCTCATGGCTCAGCAGTAGCCATTTTTCATCATTTTTTCCTTTCTAGACAGATCTTTTCTTCTCACCCGTATCACAGACATATAAAAATTCATGAGACATCATCATAAATTTTAAATTCAAAATTTTCTTGTAAATTTGTGACCCACTATTGGCCCTTGGGTATGGAATAAGGAAGAAAGCAAAGAACAAGGAAGAAGGAAGGTGAAGTTATGAACTGCGCGGAAGACATAGTGACTGAGATTGGGTCGAAGTGGGTTGAAGGAGAAGAAAAGATGAAGCGAAATACAAGAGAACTAGCCATTGGACGAGAAGGTCGAGGAAGACATATCAGCAAGATAGATGGATCATGGAAAACTCAACAAGCAGAAGAATATGTCAATGGGTGCTTTGGAACACATCGTGGGAAAGAAGGAAAGACAAGTTGGCGAAGCCCTAAAAATCTGGGTCAAGTTGACCTAGGGTTTTAGACACCTAGGGTTTTGGCATATAGGGTTTTGACACCTAGGTTTCAGCCTAAGGTTGTCCGAGAGTCAATGTAATGTACAAATAAATACCTAGATGAGAGGGGAAGGGTTGTTGTTGGTCATTGATCAGTTGTTGTTGCGTTGAGAAAAGGGATATTGTGTGAGCGATATTGAGTCGTATTGTAAGATCTTCAGCTGGGTGCGAAGATCAATCCTACAGTTGGGTGCATAGGGAGGGGAGAGAAAGAGAGAGAAGAAGAGAGATTTGCAACTAAGTGCATAGATAGAATTGTATGCTTTCATCTAATATATTATAAATCACAGTTCTGTGGATGTAGCTCTAGAGAGAGGGTGAACCATGTATATCTTGTGTTATGTGTGATTGATGTTGTGATTATTTGTCATTTACTAAGATGTTATTGTGATTATTGAAGTAGATCCGAGATATCTCTTGCAAGGTGAGTTTAAGAGTGATAGAGAAGATCTAGATCTAGATTTTTTGTGTTATTGGTTTTGAATCCACTTTGCATTCCTTCTGGTTGTAGACACTTGTGTCCTGCAACCCCCTATTGCGACTTTAGGTGAGATTTCATCTGCTATGCAAGTGTTGCTGAAAGGGACAGTAATTAGGGATTGTTGGTGCGATGTTAGAGCTAAACCCTGGGTCTGCCCCTCTGCCAACAAATGGTTTCATTATCGGGATTGGGATCTTCTTGAGGGAATGTCAAGGTGGTTTCCATCGAAAACAAAAATTTAGAAGTGGATAGAAGAACAAGAGAGAGACTTTTTCAAAGAACATAATAGAAACCTTAATATTAGTACAGAGGATTGGTTGGAAAGATATATATTTACCGATATACATGAGATCTTCTTTGGAGGAATTCATCAATAGCTATACGAGTGGCTAGCAAGATTAGCAGATACCCAGTTTGAGATCAGACTCAGACCACCTGTGGTTTGGACAACAACATTGGTCAATAAGGTCAAGAGAGTTGACAACATCATTTCAAGAGAAGTAGATCATTGGTTTGATAGCACGATCGAAGGTTATATTACTAAGTTTTTTGTTGACAAACTAGAGTGATACATCCAAGCCGAGAGATATTTATTTAAGGGACCTTGAGGAAATTTTTTAAGAACATCTTGAAGATACAATAGTTGATCGAACCGAAAACCTAATGTTCAAGAATTTAGAAAGTGATGATGACACAGAGGTTGGACATACGCGCAGTGGGAGATCGTTCAGAGAAGTTCCTCTGGTGAACTTTTTTTAGGAGAGTCATGAACTACTGGTATAGTCCGAAGGGTTCTACAGTGAGGAAGAATAATAACTATTGAACGAGGAGTATTCAGAATCTGCTAGAGCAGAGGAAGGAAAGACTGAAGAACCTCTTCAAGAAGAATTAGAGACTTCAGAGACTGTGCCTACTGTCGAAGTAATTACTCCCACTCCTCCTGTTGTTTTAGTAGCAGTAAGTAACTAGAGTAACCTAAGTTATTAGAGCACTCAGAGCACTGGTACAAGCAGTTCATTACCTATTCAGTCAGGAAGTCTAGGAAGATCTATGGTAGACGATATGAGGCTACCCACCTTTAGAGGAGATGGATTTGAAGATCCTGATAAAAATTGGTTTCTATGCAAAGTTGTATGGATCATTAAGAATATCACTAATGAAAATGCTAAGCGAGCTTAGTTTAGTACTACCCTAAGATACCACGCATTGAGATGGTACATGAAGTTTGTTAAAGGAGTTGTACAACCTAAACTACTGAACAAAATTAAGACCGCGTTGATTTTCGAATTCAATAAACCTAAGTCGGAGTCACAATGCATCACAGAGATGAAGGAAATCAAGCAAAGAGTAGCTGAACCTGTTTGGGAGTTTGATCATAGGTTTAAGACCTTGACATGCCATTTGCGTTTCTAGATCCCAGATGAATAGAACAAAGAATGGTTCATTGTTGCCTTCTTGCCACACATCAAAGTTCCTCTGATGCAACAAAATATTAGTTCACAAGCTAAGGCATTGGAGATTGCCATGAAGTTAGAATCAACCTCAATGGGAGAATCCAGCTCATGTATGAGTCAAATCTTGAGTCAGTTGACTAGCTTATCATTGTAGGTCGAAGATATAAAGAAGGAAAAAGGAAAATATAAGAGAGAAGAAATCTGGTGTATCATATGCAAGTCAGAGGGTCACGATAAGGAGCATTGTCCCCTATTTCATGAGTACTTGGCTTTGAGAGCTCTGAGCCCTTTGAAGCAAGTTACCCTACCCTGGTGCGAGGTCTGTAGAAATCAACATCACCTTGGTGAATGTTACTATTTGCAAAAATATGTCTAGACACCCACAAATTTGTATTACACGTTCTATAAGTCGGTGGGGCATGATGATAGGGATTGCAAAGCTTATGATCTCATGCATGAAAGGTCATAGGATATATACAAAATTCAAGGCGAAGTACATCAAGAAGGAAACATTGCACAGTATAATTCCCCAAGAAGAGGAAACTTCAACCCTCGTGGTGGATTCCGAGGAAGAGGAAGAGGAGGAGGTGTGGATTGAGGTTGAGGAAATATTATCTGTTACAACTGCATGTAGCCAAGACACTTGGCAAGGGACTGTCAGAACCCTTGTACCACATGCAACTACTGCAACTCATTCGAGCATGTTATTGAGGAATGTCCAACATTGTTGGCTAAGCTTCAGGAAATATGGGGTGGGAACCCACAAGTGCAACTGATATCAGTTGAACCTCGTGAAGAGGACCCCATATTTGTTGTTATCAAAATAGGAGGCACGGCTACAAGAGAAGACAGAGCGACTCTAGAGAAGAATAAAAATGGAGTAAGGGTCCGAAGAGATGCAAAGAAGACACAATCGTTCGATCTGAGGAAGGAGAACAAGACACTTGAGGAGGCTCGAAGATAATTTGGAGGAGCATGGGGCTCTTCATCGAAGGCACAACCAGAAGTGAAAGAATTTGGAATGCCTCTGGCATTCGATCAGTCTGCTTCGCCTAGAGAGGGAAAAGAGCTAAGTAAGATTGTAGGATTCTTATATACACTTATTGATGTAATTAAAGATGGGAAGGTTGTACAAGAACTACAACACCTCATAATTCAATACAAGATAGGAAGAGTGGACCCTATGCTAAATAGGGCNTTGGGGACTATGATATAGATTATGTGGTCCTTGACTCGGGATCAGAGGTCAATGTCATGACAAACTAGAACTGGGCATTGATGGGGAAACCAAATCTGATTTACTCCTCTATCAGACTCAGAATGGCTAATCAACAATAGGTGATTCCTTTTGGAAGATTGGAACATGTCCCTGTAGACATCGATGGGGTAAGAACATTTGTATACCTTGAAATCATTAAGATTGTGGATGAGAGTTTCCCTTATCCTATGTTGTTAGGTGTCTATTGGGCCTTTAACAACTCGATTGTTGTTGATTTAAAGAAGAGGAGAATGACATTCGATCATAATGGCCTTAGGGTCATTGCACCTATGGATCCTGACGAAGGTTGCAGTTACACAGATCCAACCAGAGAAGAAGACCGCACATATGAATTAGAGAATATTTACAAATTGATAGCAAGACAACATGATTACATCAACCCTATAGAAGATGGGAACTTGAGTTGGCTAAGTGAGAGTGCATTCTCATTAGACTTAGAAGAAGCACTAGAGAACTGGCAGAATAATATGTATGATTTTTTTGCATGAAGATGTGCTAGATTGACCAAGGAAGTTCACTGGATCGGCACAAAAGTAAGTAACCTGCCCACATTTGATGGTCTGAATCACTTGGAAACATTTTTACTAGAATTTGAAGAAATTGTACCAGCACCACAGAGGTTGTTGGCACTAGATGAAGCATTGAAAGCTACTCCATCGATATGGTGGGGGACACATAAGAAGAACATCATGAAATGGGTGCAATGTCACACTTTGATTACAGCATGATTATCAGACAACATCAAAGTTCGAGATACAGGTTAGAGTTTCTCGAAATACCATGTGCGAAGATGAGAGGAAGCTTGGAGCCGTATTCCTCAGGAACAATGTGTGCACAAGTTCATTAACACGTTGGCTACAATGCCTATCAACTGGTATCTACAAGTTGAACTGTGCCTCACCACTTGAGATTGGCATGGTATGACTCAGAACTTTGTCACTACATTTTTGTTTGAAATTCAACATCCTACAGTTGATCAAGCATTACAAGTTATAAGGAAGAAAGTTTTTGAGGAGGTACCTAACCTCCCCGAAGAGAAAGAAGAAGAAGAATGGATTGTACCTTTCTAGAAATTACAGGATTGTTTCAACATAAATGTTGATGAGGACGATGATCCTTGAAATGTGAACATTGCAGAAACTAAGGGACAAAGAGACATAGAGGGGCTTGGGGTCAAACTACCTTTCATTGGGAATCCCATTAAAATCAAGAAAGTCAATATAGGAATGGAAGAAACACCCAAACTAGCAAATGTTGGAGATTACTGGGATGAAGCCACTATTGACAAGATCACAGAATTACTACATGAATACCAGGACTTGTTTCTAACCAAGTTCACTGATATGAAGGGCATTAAAGGGTCCATGGGAAATATGAATATCCCTCTGAATCCAGATGCAAGGCCAGTCAAACAAAGACCCTACAGATTGAACCCCAAGTAAAAGGAGAAAGTCAATATTGAGCTTGACAGAATGCTGGAAACAGGAATCATTGAACCTGTCGAAGAGTCAGAATGGATCAGCCTATGGTGGTCCAAGACAAGAAAACAAGAGAGATAAGGATCTGTGTAGAATTGAGGAAGTTGAATGATGCATGCTTACATGATCCCTTTCCTACATCGTTCACTGATGAAGTCTTAGACAATGTGGGAGGACATGAGGTCTACTCCTTCACAAATGGATTTTCGGGATACCATCAGATCAGGATTGCCAAGGAAGATCGACATAAGACCACATTTGCAACAGAATGGGGATCTTACCAGCACACAGTGATTCCCTTTGAACTGAAGAATGCACCAGCTATCGTTTCTAGGTGGTGGTCGTCGAATCATTCAAGGAGTTTTTACATCAATTTTTAGAAGCATATTTTGATGATTGGACTGTTTTTATATTATTAAAAGATCACAATGAATGTTTAAGACTAATGTTGGATAAGTGTAAGCAATGTCAGATTGCCCTGAATCTAAAGAATTGCATCTTTTTATCACCTTTTGGAGTTTTTATAGGACATATTGTATGCAAGCAGGGATTGCTGGTAGACCCCTCCAAGATTTCCATTATTGTTGATCTACCTCCCCCTACTTTAGTGAGACAGCTGCACACTGCACTAGGACATACAGGATACTATAGGAAGTTCATCAAAGGGTATGCACATATAACATCACCATGGAGAAGTTGTTAAATAAATATTGTTATTTTCAATGGATAGAAGAATGCCAGCAGAGCTTTGACACACTAAAGCAGAAGATGGTTACTGTGCCAATATTGGTTTTCCCAGATTGGAGCAAAGAATTCCATGTACATTTCTATGCCTCATCCATTGCATTAGGAGTAGTGTTAGCACAACTAGGAGCAGGAGACATCGACCACCCTCTAGCCTTTTCTAGTAGGAAGCTTTCCACAATTGAGATAAATTACACCACCACCGAGAGAGAAGGATTAGCTATGGTGTATGCGCTGCAGAAATTATGACACTACTTGTTGGGAAGACGTTTCAATATGTTCACTGATCACTCTGCATTTAAGTACTTAGTCAACTAGCCAGTGTTAAGGGGGATAATCTACAGATGGTTGTTGTTATTTCAAGAATATGATTTTGAAATTGTGGTCAATCCAGGGAGGATGAATAAGGGACCTGGCCACCTGTCCAGGTTAGAGCATGGGGAAGAACCTACTATCTTGGAGGATACACTACCGAATGCATATCTGCTATCCATTAGAAGAGTGGATGACCACTTCACAGAGATAGTCCAGTTCTTGTCTACGGGAATGGCACAGAGTGATTATACAATCATCTAGAAGAAATAGTTGGTAGTGCATGCTGAAGAATTTTCACTTATAGTTGGACAGCTATACATGATGGGGCCTTATGAGATCTTGAGGAGATGTGTTATGGAGGCAGAGAGACCATTGATCCTCACAAAAGAACATGAAGGAATCGCAGGAGGACACTACACAAGAAAATAAATAGCGCAGAAGATTCTTAGAGCTAGCCTTTAGTGGCCTACTTTACATAAGGATGCTAAGGAATACTATAAGGCCTTTGATGTATGCCAGAGATTTGGGAAACGTTCTAGAAGATATGATATTCCCTTAGCACCTCAGCGAACCTTACAAGCATTTGATAAATGGGCCATTGATTTTGTGGGACCTATCAACCCACCAGGGAAGCGCACAGGAGCCTGCTACATCATTATTGTGACATAGTACTTGACCAGATGGGTAGAAGCATGAGATGTTAAGGATTGTAGTGCAACTACATCTGCATGATTTATATTTGATGATATCATAACTAGGTTTGGATGCCTAAATATCCTTATGAGCGATCAAGCTACACATTTTATTAATAAAACCATTGAAGCATTAACATAGGAATTTGAAGTACACCATTAGAAGATCACACCTTACCATCCATAGGAGAATGGGATGGTCGAAGCCTTCAATAAAATCTTGGAGACAACGGTGATGAAAATTTGCAATGTGAATAGGGATGACTGGGATTTGAGGGTATCAACAGTATTATGGGCATACAAAACTACTTGCAAGAAACTGACAATGCAAACTCCATTTAAATTAGTGTATGGCCTAGAAGCAGTTGTACCCATGAAATATTTGGTTCCTAGCTTAAGGATTGCAGAATTTATAGATATGGATGACACCGGCATTGTTCAAGAGAGGCTTGTGCAGTTGGTCGAACTTGAAGAAGACAGATTTATTGCAGGCTTTCATCAACAAGTATAGAAGGAACGAGAGAAGGAATACCATGATAGGCATATCAAGAAGAAGACATTCAAGCAAGGATATCTAGTATTAGTATATGATAGTAAGTTTCTGAAGCACCCAGGGAAGTTCAGAACACATTGGCTGGGGCCATTGGAGGTCGCCTATGTTACAGAAGGAGGAGTTGTGTAGTTGAAGACACTGAATAGGGAATGGAAAGAAGGTCTAGTGAATGGTAGCCGGTTGAAATTGTATTATGACAACCAGTTGCCTTGCAACTCTCAGTAAAAACATAAGAAGAAGGGTCTAGATACCAGGTGCAGTTGAAACTAGGTACCAAACATAGAAAAGGCAGTCTGCATAGGATAGGGAGGGATAGAACATAAATCAAGTCGAAGTGATTTAGAGAATTCAGTCCTTCAAAGACTCAGGATGAGTCACAGGTGAGTGTTGGGGGCCTGTTGGCCCTTGGGTATGGAATAAGGAAGAAAGAAAAGAACAAGGAAGGATGAAGGAAAAGTTACGAACTGTGCAGAAGACATAGTGACTGAGATTGGGTCGAAGTGGGTCAAAGGAGCAGAAATGATGAAGCAAAGTACGAGAGAACTAGCCGTTGGACGAGAAGGTCCAGGAAGACAGATCAACAAGATAGATGGATCATGGACAACTCAACAAGCGTAAGAACATGTCAACGAGTGCTTTGGAGCACATCGCGAGAAAGAAGGAAAGACATGCTAGCGAATCCCTAAAAATCCGAGTCAAGTTGATCTAGCGTTTTAGACACCTAGGGTTTTTGCATCTAGGGTTTTGACACCTAGTTTTTGGCCTAAGGTTGTCCAAGAGTCAATGTAATGTATAAATAAAGACCTAGATTAGAAGGGAAGGGTTTTTGTTGGTCATTGATCAGTTGTTGTTGCGTTGAGAAAAGGGATATTGTGTGAGCGATATTGAGTCATATTGTAAGATCTTCAGCTAGGTGCGAAAATCAATCCTGCAGCTGGGTGCACAGGGAAGGGAGAGAAAGGGAGAGAAGAAGAGAGATATGCAGCTAAGTGCACAGATAAAACTGTATTGTTTCATCTAATATATTATAAAGCACAGTTATGTGGACGTATCCCTAGAGAGAGGGTGAACCACATATATCTTGTGTTATGTGCGATTGATGTTATGGTTATTTGTCATTTACTATGTTGTTATTGTGATTACTGAAGTAGATTTGAGATATAAATTGTGAGGTGAGTTTAAGAGTGATAGAGAAGATCTAGATCTATATGTTGTGTGTTATTGGTTTTGAATCCACTTTGCATTCCTTCTGGTTGTAGAAACCTGTGTCCTGCAACCCCCTATTGCTACTTCGGGTGAGACTGAATCTACTATGCAGGTTTCCGAAAGGGACAGTAGTTAGGGCTTGTTGGTGCATTGTTAGATTTTAACCCTGGGTCTGCCCCTGTGCCAACATCCACAGATATCCAAATTCCACATTTTTTTTTCATATTTGTTCACACATGAACCAGATTCATAATTATGGGACTTCCCTTCCCATAGCATTTTGGCTCAGCAGGCAATTGGTCTTCCTTATGGGTTTACAATGCTTCCATATTCAAGACCCCTTTTCTTCCCGCACTTTCAACTTCAATCAACCAAACAAATTGTTAGTTTCTCATGCTCATATATTTTTATTTCACCTTTATAACATTATCACAAACAATTTTAGAATTGTGCATACTAGCAATCAAATTCACTTTCTCAAAAAATAAAAGGAAACACTATTCCTTGCAATTTGGCTCAGTAGGAAATTGGTCTTCCTTATGGGCTTACAACACTTCCATATCCAAGACCCATTTCCTCCTGCAATTTCAACATTCCTCAGCCAAACAAATTGTTAGTTTTCATGCACATTACCTTTTCAAAATCAAGAATACTAACAGTCCAAGTCATTTTCATCTATTCAAGGATACAAAGAAAAAGGAGTACATCATCCCTTACCTATGCATCATTTCAGCCTACCGAATTGTTTTTATAATGTGCCAACATTCGGGGCCACATTCATACCCAATGCACCCTTGCATTGATTTTTAAGTTTCCCACACTTTACGGCATGTACTTTGTCATGGTGCATTGGATCTTAGCCAATATTTTCACCATATGGCTTATTCACTTTCCTTCATTCTTAAAGAAGGACCATACTTCATGCCATAGGTCGATCACGATCCCAAAACAACACACATGAAACTCAAAAGTTTCACATGAATGCCTTTAAGCATTCCACCTTCATTAATAACCAGGGTGCCAACACTCATGGCCACCCAAATTTGGTTTTCGCTAACACCTATACAATGTAAGTAGAAATATTGGAAGGTCCTCCTTCCTCAATGGGAAATCCATTGTCTATCCTTTATGCAAACATGCATTTCCTTGAAGAAATTCCATGCAATGTGTTAACTAGGAGCACCTTCATTCCCATAGAACCAGTCCCCATGACCATAGCCTAACGCAGAGTGCTAAACTCTACCTTCCTTGACTAGCCCAGATGGAATCCATTTTCTCTCCATGTGATCGAGAGCTGTGACCTCATCTCTATTAATTTCGGCGCTATCCTTTCATCTCCTGTGTCCAAGCGTTATGATCCTAGCTACACGCCTTTCCTGAAAATCGATGGTGCAGATCTGTCTTTCCCTAGATCTAATGATTGCAAGGGATTCTGGAACCTCAACTGGCTCACAGTTTAATTCTCCTTCCGATACCTACAATGAATACGGGTCATCCAATCTACGATCTGCTCCAAACTCAAAACAAAACTATATTGAATTTATATTACAGGAACAGGCTTCGCGATTAACCCATGTGCCAATTCGACCTCTGCAATGAATACAGTTCATCGATCTTATCGGATGACTGGTGTTTGATCCGATAATTCCGATGGATCTTGAAATCTATCTGACGACTAAGATCAGTTTCCTTCTAATGAATGACTCATGTTCATTTCCTCTGTCAGGGTCTTGATTAACCTGATTCGATCAGGGTTTTCTTTCACGAACTCACGATCTTTATCTATAGTTGATCGAAGGGATTCCTTTGATCTCTTAGTAAAGGTTTTTGACCTTTTGAGTCAACATAGATCATTTGGTTCAGATGCTGCTACATCATACAATTAGTCTTCACTTCCAAAGGTTCACAACTCCAACATTCGGGTTCTCCCTCCTGAATCATACCCTACTTGGGTATCCATGGCATACAACTGCCCTTTCAAAATTGTGTGCATGATATGAGACAATAAAATATTTCAGAAGGGATTCTCACCTAGATCTTTTCATACCTTGAGCCACATAATCATGAACATTTTTATACCTGTCCTTGGCTGCTATCACCCTCTTTTTGGTTTTTACCTCATCAACAATGCTTTAGCAAAATTTTCACAATCCTGCCAACAATCTTTCGTCTGCATCCTTCCCATGGTCATCCTCTATTTGAGGTTTCCCATTATTGGTAACTATCTTCCTCAATAGTTCCAATCCCTTTCTATACACAACATGCATCATTAGTTTTAATATCAATTTAAATGCATGTATCATAACATTCAAATCCATAAAACGTCTTCAAAGGTCCTAGTACATATTTATGCACTTCATCACAATCCTCCAGAGGTTTCCATGAATGCAATACAAACAGTTATCAATTTTTTATGCAGTAATACAATCATCATCACTATGATGTTGAAACATTTACTTTTATTAGTAAAACATCTTTCTCATTCCATAGGAAACATAACACATAACAAGAAAAGAGTTAGGGGCTCTCCCCTTCTTCCAATTATTTCTACACTACCTGGGACTTTCCAACACAGCTGAGTTAACTCTAAAGGCCTAACTACCTTTTCTTAACATGGCTTCAACTAAGCCTATTCAATCAAACATACTCCTTTATTCATTCATTAGTCTTCTATTCATTACATGTTGCATTCAAAATGTAATCCAAGATTCTTACACACACACACACACACACACACACACACACACACACACACACACACACATATATATATATATAATCTTGTAGTTCATTTCTCAGTTTATCAACAGTTATTAAGGTTGTGACTCTGGCCTCCTGACAAACTTTTCACATAGTTCATCCACAGGAAACTCCCTCAGCATGCAACTTCCTTATTGCACATCCATCACTATCTGTGTTGAACTCAACCTTGAGTTAGTGTTAATTGTTTACCAAATATTCCCTAAGGAGTATAAACATGCATCTTTTTCATGTACCCAAATTATGTATCCATACATATTCTGGCTTTGTTAACTTACATCCATGATGTACTTAACCATATTCATAATCATAAGCCTACATTTAGTTGTCATAGGGTATGCTTCACAGCCCACACACATCTCTACTTTTAAGATTAGTCAACTCAGGATTGTTCACAATCCTTCTCATGTGATTCTCAAAGGCATAATCATTTGCCTCTTATTATGACAATAGAGCATCTTTTCTCATTTACCCTCTTATCCAATTATATTAGTATTCCCTGAGGAAAGGGAATACATTCCCCTCAAGCTATTATTTGGAATAGAACTTTCATGACTCTTCAGAATGGAGTCAGCAGATGCATCCATAGTATTCATTTATGCTAGATTATTGCTTGCGCCTTTTCCATGTCATTCACACACATGGACATATCAAGCTTCTATATCTTTTTCCCAAGGGTCTTCCAATCATCCTTATGATCATGTATACACATACATGTATATGTAGGTGCATCTCTTGCACCTTTTTACCTAATGAATTCACTTGATAGTTTGATTTCATCATTAGTGTCCTTTAGTTTGATATTTCAATCACTTACAGGACTAATCTCATCGTCATATCTCGTTTTGATGTTTCCTTCTCTCATGGAAATAACTAAACAGAGTCACTTTCCTCTTTATGTGACAACGTCTAGCAAGAAAACCTCCTTGCCTAAGCTTCCATAGGGTTTTACCCATCTCACCTTTCTCTGGTCATGAGGAGTTATATACTCCGAGTTTAATATAAAGCAGTAACTATAATTTCCAAGGATCCTACATGATCCTATCAGATTCCTTTAATCCCACAAAGGTATTAACCATTATATAATCATCCATCATCAATGCCTAAGGTTCCAACTACCCATGCTTAGAAGTAGTGTTACGAACACCAGGTCATCCATCCTTTGGGCTTCAGCTGCTCTTGACAAAACCTTGCCACCTTCATCTATCCACATTCAAGTCCTATTATAAATGTTAATTAGCATATCCCTACTCTGGTAAGAGTAGTTATCACTTTGACAAAGGGCTAAAGAAATTCTTCTGCTGAAATTCAACAAGAATTCCCAAAATCATAGGTTCACTCTGCAGTCCTTCTCTTCAAGGAGTAAATGCAGATAACAATACTTCCTTACATGAGTCTTGCATGAGCCCAAGCATGCCAAGTGTTGTAACCATGCTCTTATACCAATTTGTAACACACCCACGACGGGGAAAAAAAATAAAATCACTTTCCTTAAAGGACAAATTATCCATCCATGGTTTCTAAATTGGAAAGTCGGGGAACCAGACTGACCTCCCGGTCAAGGATATTCGATTATGGAGCCAAACGACTCTCTGATAACTTGATGGTCTTGTTCTATAATTAAATGCAGACCCTTTCGACTTACAGGTGCAGGTCTAATGTTACCCGCGACCTTCCCCTTTGTTCTTGCAAAATATCTGAGTTTGGGTGCTAGACCCTTTTATGATAATCCCCTCCTTGACATGACCTTGGGAAATATCCTCATGTAACCACATGATTGCGGGCGTGGCCAAGGGTGGTTTGAAATCAACTACCTTTCGCCTCACAATTCATCCTGATCCTCCATGTGTACTTTCTCCAAAACCGTGGTCTAGATTGTGACCCGCCCTCAACTTTTAAAGTTCACGCACCTTCAATCCCCACAATGCGATGGGACCATCGATCTCACGATATTGATAGTTCTTCTGAACTAACGTCTTAGATATGTCCTTTCGAATTCTACAGATCAAATCTAACCCTTCTAAATCAACAGTCGTGATTTTATTCGTGATTCGGGCTTCGGGAATTTCAACTCTCAATCCCTTTCCCCACTAGCTTTTACTCAGATTTGATGATCCACTGACATGTGTCTCCCTCTTATATGATGGTTGAATTCCCTTCAAACCTTCGAGCTTCAGACTCTTCAAGTCTCAACTTTCACCTTTCCCTGAAGTATGTAGATTTTTGCCGCATGTCCACTTCAATCAGACGGTTGAGATTCACTACGACGCTTTACTTGGAGTTCACAAACTTGTGCCACATGTTTTCTGGATCAGATGGTCTAGATTCACTTCGGGTCTTCAGAGTTTCGCAGTCTCAATTTTCAATTGAAACCCCAGTATGATTCACCTAGAGCTCATGATCTATTAATGCATGTCCTTTTTGAATCAACAACCCTTGTCTCCTTCGGAACTTTGGCCTTTGGAGATATCAGATCTTAGTTTTCCTCACTCTTCGTTTCTCTCGGAATGGTTTTACCTAGAGTTCACAATATGATGACATGTGTCCTCCCGCAGATCGAAGGCTCCCAGTTGCTTCAGTCATTTAGGCTGCATGGATTTCAAACTCTTCTCCTTCACGTTCTCTCGAAGTGCTTCCACCCAGAGTTCACGATCTGTCACCACGTGCTCTTCTGGATCTATGGTCCAAACTCTCTTTAGCTTTCTGGCTCTTTGAATTTCGGGGCTTCGGGAGTTTGTCTCACTCCTCAATTGGAAACCACCGAAGTAGTTTTCCCCAAAGTCTCTGATTTATCGACACGTATCTCTTGTCGGCCAACAGATAGGATCTACTTTGGCTCTTCAACTTTAGGGAGTTTCAAGCTTCTACGCACTCGTTTCCTTCCGAATTGAATTCAGCCGGAAACTCCGATCTATTGACACGTACCCCTCCTAGGGATCAACGGCTAGGACCTACTTCAGGTATTTACCTGGAGTCTATAGACTTACTCCACCTGTCCTCTGGATCCGATGGTTGGCGTTTACTTTGGGTCATTACCCGGAGTCTACAGGCTTAGGCCACCTATCCGCTGTATCTGATGGTTGACATTTAATTTGGATCTTTAGATTTCAGGAGTCTCAAATCTCAACTGAAACTTCTCAAAGTGATTATCCGTAGCTCATAATCTGCTGACACATGTCTCATGGCGATGAACGGTCAGGATCTCCTTCTCCTGACGATGAACAACCTCAAATTACTTCAAGACTTCGAAACTTTGGTAAGTTCACTTCCCTATGAATGAAAATCACTAATGTTCATGCACCTTGCCTTGATTAGATGACTGATGGTCCTCTATGCTGCAATCCAACGACTACTGACGCTCTTCCTCCTGAGCTTCTAATTTCCTCTAGCTTTGAATATTTTCTAAGTATTCAAAGGCCTCAGCCCTTGTTCCTTATATGAGTCTATCTCTTAGACCTCGTCTGCACTTCTGAAAGGTGCTTATCTCTTATGAGCTTGATCTCCCTGAAGATTTTGATTTCCCACACACTCCTTACATTTTCGGGATCTCGTCAAACTCATATCGAAGGTCAACGATGATCGACGGTTCATAGTAATTGCGGGGCCCCAACATGTGTGCTCTTTATCAGAGAGTTTGACCTCCACAATCTAGAAAGTGCTCGCCAAACTTGGTCTAACCCGAATCATTGATCTTCTAGCCCGACAAGATTAAAGGCGTTGGTGAATTGTGGGCCACGAACTAGCACATCCACTACTTTCACTTTCACAGTCTGCAATGATTCCCCACCCTCGATCTCCATTCATAGATCAATGGTTCACATTGATTGCGGGGTTCAACCTCCACAATCAGGGGAGTGCTCGCTCGAGTCTAGTCTAATCCTAGTTGTTGATCTTCCATTCCCAATGAGATCAATGACGTAGGTTGATTGTGGGCCATGAACTAACATGTTCGTTGTCATATTCTTAAGTCATGGATAATTCTGGTAACTTGACTATCGTCTACCTCCTAGATCTGACGATCGGGATGGTTCCCGGGCATACTCATATCTAAGGCTCAAAGTTAACTTCAGGACTTCAAAAATTCAGGGATTTTACCTCCCTTACGAAAAACTCACTCAGTTCTTCGAGCTCACAATTTCCGAATGACTCCAGGGTTAACACCGATGCTTTTTCCCATACCCAATGGTTACAACAGAGCATGCCTTCTTCCAAACAGATTTCATCCATTCATCTTCCAAACAAGGGACCTTCCCTTTCGATACTTCAAACTCACTGTTCTTCCTAAGATTCATTAGCTCTAAAAGGCTTAAGATCTTTTCACTCTTTCTCTTGAGCTTAATGCTTGGAAGAATCCTTTTGTGCACCCCTTACACTCATTCCTCAACTCTAGAAATTAAGTGGTTCTCGGTCTCTGCCTGCTTCACAGAGAGCCTGTACATATGTGCACTGTCTCTCCTGAGCTTTAATAGACTCCCTCCTCCAAGGGACTCATAATGACTAGGAGTTTTGACATGCATACGTGAAAATTTTCTCAAGGTCGACGAACTCACAGTTTGTGGATTTAGCTTAAGCCACCACAGGGTGCAAGCATTTACGAATACAAAAAATTTCCAATCCATATAATTTTTTAATTTCCTAATTACACAATCAAGAAGACACCAAAAAGGGATACAATATAAATCATTAAGCAAACATATCCATCCCTAGGTAATTCACTATATATCTAATTTTATTACACAATTACAACTCAATTTCACAGGGTATGAGAATACTTATCTATTACAAGTTGCATCCAACTAACTGATTGTGGGTGTGTGACTTTCCTCCCAACCATAGGCTCAGAGGCATTCATTCTTATCACTCTGTCCACCCCTGTGCCAAGTGATGATATCACTAGGGAACTTACGCCATTTCTTAGAGAGACACTCTCTATCATTGTGACCCTACGAGGTTTATTATATGATTCCTTAGCATCAAGCTTGCGTTCGGGTCCTTCAGGTTGTGTTCTCTGCACTTACTTTGCGTTCACACATCTCTCTTAGAATCTTGTGCTCTCTTCTCATATTCCACTCTTGTTGTGTCCGTGTATGTATCTTACCTTCCCTCCTTTGGAAGGTTTCCGACCTGTCATGTTTCTTCTGTCAGAAGGGAGCTTGGGTCTGCAAGTCTCTGTGGTACTTCGGGCTGGCTAGACCATGCTTCCATTCATGGGGGTGGTTGATAATTCAACTATTGGTCCTCTCTTCATTAATGGATTTCTTTCCTCTAGAGATATCATGACTTGTACTTCAAGGCTTCACCTCCAATAGTCAGTTATGGGCATTTTAACAATAATACATTTACATTGTCCACATGCCTTAGCATGGTAATCCTATTTTATGATTAATTACAAGTTGGGGGAAACAGGGGTGTTACAAGAAAACTCTTTGTAACAAGATCAGCTTCCTAAATCCATTCTAAACCAAGAATTATGATGACAAATGGACTCAATAACTTTGTTCTCTGATCAAAGGTGACATGACTGCTACCAATATAAGATAATACTCCCTGCTCACCCGTATTTTGTTTTTTTCATAGACAAATGAATTTTATGATACATAGGAGGAAACAAGTGTTGCAAGTAAGAAAAACTAGTTCTAGCAGTGGAACATACCTATGATCAATGCAAGGAGATGCATGTGGGAGATGGACACTCAGGGGAATGTTCCCTCCTAGGTATAGGGTGTCAAATTGTGAAGGATATAAATGAGGCTCTGCTTGGTTGAGGATGCAAAACTGTTGAGGAAAATGGTTTATAACACAAAGCAAGAAACGACTATACGCTCAATACTGCAAGAGAGGGCATGAGATGTAATTACAAATTAATGCCAAAAAATGTCCTTTTCATGATATTTAGTCTACTTGGTGTGAAAAGGGGATAAACTTGTACCAAATAGACATCCTTTCAAATATAATTTACAAGTGTGAAAGAGACAAGTTCACTCGAAAATCTTTTCGCTTTTTGAAGACAAGTTAGAAAAGAGATTAAATTAAACTCGGTTGGGAGTCCTCTAGGTATAGGGCAGCATGTTCATGAGTGAGAAATGAGGCTTAGCATAAAGTCATGTATTAGCTATAAGGTACTCTCTGTTGGAAAATATTTAACAGATAGTGAATGCTTGTCATTGATGGAAAGTACAACAATGAAGATGGCATGAGTACAAAAAGTATGTAATAGATGGGCATTATGAGAAGATGCAAAGATGGCATGAGTACAGAAAGTATGTAATAGATGGGAATTATGAGAATATGCTGCAGAGAAGATTTGAACAAGCTCAAAAGAGATAGTGCAGAGGATTGTTGGCAAGAATAGCGATGGCAAAGATTAGCATGATTTGCAGCACAGTGATAATGGGGGAGGAGCAGCAACAGTGATCGTTGGATCAATGATTCAGAATTCCCAATGACTATCAGATCTCAATGTAGACAAGAAGAGTGTGCAGATATGGAGGATAGATCTCAGGCATTAGATCTGAGCACGAGGGTCAACCATCGTAGGATCTGCACGATCTTTAAAAGTGCAAGGTGAAGCGAGTTCGCGAAATCTTGAAATCTTGATGCAGACACAATGAAGACTTGCGAAATCACAAAAATATCTTGACCATCAATACACAAAAAGACATGGACCATTGATCTAAGTTCCATTTCAGAGTTTCTCCTATCGCGACTTGGAGTGACAAGAACCTCCATCGAAGGAATCGCGAGATGTGAATTCACGATAAGATCTGGACCGTAGATTCATCGAGATCATGGTCTGTTGATCTAAGCTCCATTTCGGAGTTTTGCCTATCGCAACTTGGAGTGACAAGAACCTCCATCAAAGGAATCATGAGATGAGAATTCACGATGAAATCTAGACCGTAGATTCATCGAGATCGTGGACCATTGATCCCACACCATTTTGGAGCTTCGTGAATCGCGACTTGGAGAGGCAAGAAACATAAGCACCGAAATCGTGATATGCGAAATCACGATTTAATCGCAGCCGTCAGATCAAGATGTGATATGGACCGTTGATTCGACTCCTTTTCATAGTTTCGTGAATTGGATATAAAACTCAAAGAAGAGTAACAGATGAGGAAAAGACTTGAAACAGAGAAGAATGACAGAACAAGTTGAAGTAGAGTAGAATTGCAGAACAGACAAAGGAAGAGAAGAATTACAGAACAGTTAGAAGAAGACCCGATTTACAGAACAAAGAATAAGTGGTAAGAATCGATTTATTTGTGTAGTTGTCTGTTTATTTATTCATTCATATTCCAAGGTGGTTGGGAGGTGCTAGGGAGGATTGTTGTCCTCAAAGGTTCAAGTGGGAGCTTGAACACAAGGAGTTGTAGCTTCCATCGGTTGGCGTTTCAGTTGCTTAGACGGTTTTTCTTTTGCCTAAGAAGATTTGAAGTGTAACTTCTATGTGTGTGGTGCATAAAAGAAAAATATACAAACTGTGCATGGTTGGTTGTTCTGGACGAAAAATGAATTAAACTGTAAGAAAGGGAAAATCACAGGATGCACAGTGTGAGACTGAAAATATGCGCAGTGTAAGACTGAAAATGTGCGCAGTGTGATATAAAACTTAGAGAAGAGTAACAGATGAGGAAAAGACTTGAAACAGAGCAGAATGATAGAACAAGTTGAAGCAGAGTAGAATTGCAGAACATACAAAGGAAGAGAAGAATTGCAGAATAGTTAGAAGAACACCAGATTTACAGAACAGAGAAGAAGTGGTAAGAATCGATTTATCTGTGTAGTTGAGTTTTTATTTATTCATTCATATTCCAGGGTGGTTGGGAGGTGCTAGGGAGGACTGTTGTCCTCAGAGGTTCAAGTGGGAGCTTGAACACAGCGATTTGTAGCTTCCATCTTGTTGCAGACAGAGAAATCAGGGTGGCAGGGTGGTGCAAGGGAGAACAAGTGTTCTCTATTATACAGGTTGGAGCCTGTGTAACTGGAAGTTGATGCTTCCATCCAGTTGGTACTGGAACATTAGGG
>SNQJ01S0014488.1:302634-322866 GCA_010110895.2 Picea sitchensis | reverse complement strand
CATTCCTGAGCTTGAACAACATATTCCCTTCATAATCTTCTAACTCATAGGATCCTTTTTCTCAGACACGTCGCACGATATAGGGACCGTGCTACATGGGTTTAAACTTGCCTACCCTAGCAGTTATTTGGCTTGATCATATAAGAGGACCAATTCACCCTTAGCATACAATCGAGGATAGACAAACTTATCATATTGGACCTTGACACGTCTTTTGTTCACCTCGATAGTTGTAGAGGCGTCTCGACGTTGCTCATCAATACTCTCTAGGTGTACAAGGCGTCGCTCGATACCGAAAGTGTCAGATAAGAGCACGACTACCAACATAAGAGAAGGGATCTTGCATTCAATAGGTAATATTCACTTCACACCGTGTACTAACTAGAAAGGGGAAAATTTGGTGGTAGTCTTGACTGAGGTTCGATATGCCCAGAGTGCGGGATATAGCATAATGTGCCAGTCATAATTACTCTAGCTAACAGTTTTCTACAAAATGGTCTTGAGAGACTTGTTGAGGGTCTCTACCTATCCATTTTACTGGGGTTAGTAAGGAGAAGAATGACAATGCTTAAACCCCATCTTGGATTCTATCTCTTCCATCATTTTGTTCTGAAAGTAACTTCCATGATCAGTGACAATCTTACTCGACATACCGAACTGGGTGATAATTTGATTGAATACAAAGAAGGCGACAATATTCCCATCAGATTTAACTATAGGCATGGCCTTGACCCACTTGGTAAAGTAGTCGATGGCCACGATAATGTGTTGATTCCCCCCAGCCGAAGTTTGGTTGCAATCCACGAAGTCCACCCCCCACTTGGTGAAGGGACCAATGGTAATGACTAGGTGAATAGGGGTTGGATGTGAATGCATTTTCTGAGTGAACACTTGGCATGGGTGACAATTCTTAATCACTTCAACACAATCTTTAAAGATAGATGGCCAGAAATAACCAGCTCACAAAATTTTCAAGGTTGTCACAAGACCAGATAGATGACCACCACAAGCCCCATTGTGGCAATCATTCAGGATAGACTCGACTTCTTCGTGAGTTAAAAAATGACATGGGATATTGTCTATTCCTTGGTGATACAAAGTGTCATCGAAGATAGTGTAATTCTTAGCTTGGTATCGTACACACCGTCGGTCATCTCATGAGAGATGCTGAGAGAACTTCAAGGTTTCAAGATAGAGAATGATGTCTCCATACCAGGGGTCGGATGAAGAGACAGGGAAAATGTGTTCATCCACAAATGAATCAACATGGATAAGCTCCTCATCTAATCATGGAAAGTCAAATATTAATTCCGCGAAGACTAGTGATTTATTGGATTTCGCAGAAGAAAAATCGAGATCAAATTCTTGTAAAATGAAAATCCATTTATTATATTTTCCGCCTATGATATGCCTAGTAAGGACATATTGAAATGGATTGACATCGTCAACCATAGTAGTCATGCAAAGAAATATATAATGGTGTAAATGTTGGACTGCATGGACGAAAGCCAAAGCTATATTTTCAACATGAGAATAATTGAGCTCAGGACCAACTAAGTTTTGGCTAAGATAGTAGATGACATGCTCGCGGAGCTCATCATCCTCCTAAACCAAAACCATACCAATCATCTCCTCAAATGAAGAGATATAAATCAAGTAATCCCTACTACAGTCAAGAGACTGCAGTAGAGGCACCGATACCAAGGCTTTCTTCAAAGCATCAAAGGACTCCTGGGCTTTATCATCCCAGATAAAAGGGGTGTCCTTCTTCAAAAGATGCATGGAACCCTTAGTGATATTGGCATAGCTTACTATAAACCAACACAAAAAGTTATCTTTCCCCTATAAACCTTGAAGTTGTCAAATAGTGCACAGGGGAGGCAATTGAAGTCTTGCCTCAACCTTTAATGAATATACCATGATCCTGGTCTCAGAAAATAGAAATCCCAAAAGATGACCAAACCTAATGCAAAAGATGCACTTATGAGGGTTCAACCAGAATCTATAGTAACGACATATTTCAAAAACTAGTCTAAGGTGCTTCGAGTGATCCGCTCTCTTACGAGAGTGAGCAGCAAGATCGTCCAGGTAAGCTCGACTATATGCTTAATATCATGGAATGTGAAGGCCATAGAACGTTGGAAGGTTGCACCGGTGCTTTTAAGGACTAAAGGCATTTTCCAGTATGTGAAAGTACCCCAAGGACAAATAAATTTCATCTTGTGTTGATCCTCAGGTTTAATTTGAATTTGGTTATACCCTGAAAATCCATCCATGAAATAAAACACCTTCCTTCACGCACACTCGTCAAGAATCTGATCGATGAAAGGTGTCGAGAAGTTGTCTTTCGGACAGGCCTTGTTCAGGTCGTGAAATTCCATGCATACATTGATGTTTCCTTACTTTTTATTCATAGGAATGGGATTGGATACCCATTCAGTCAAGGGAATCGGGTAGATAAATCCAACATTAAGTAGTTTCTCTACCTCTACCTTAATAGCAAGGGCCTTCTAGGGATTGCCAGCTCTAAGACATTGTCAAACAAGCTTAGCATATGTATAAGTTCTAATATCATGCTCGATAATACAAGGGTTGATTCCTGGCATCTCTTCATATGACCAAGAAAATACATCTCGGAATTCCTTGAAGAGTTCGGTGTAGATCAGGATTTCTTCTGGCGAACAATCTGCACCGATATGTATGTTTTCAATCTTGCCAGGGGTATGATAAATATTGATCATGACGGTAGGAGATATACTCACCATATTTCCTTCGGCATAAATGTTGTGTGTATCAAGTGGAACTATGGCATGACCGACTATCTCACTCAAAGTAGATCGAAATTCATGTTGTTTGATTCTTTCAAGCTCTGAGAGAAAATAAGAGCGATGATGCATATCATCCCAAGGTTTTTTGGAACCATTCATGGCTTCGATGATAGATTCATCCAAGGGAAAAGTCTCATCGAGGCAGTCATGTAAACAAGAAAACTAAGTGGCCCACACGGGCTTAAGAGCAAGATCCTCCTCGTCCGTCAGTGAGGTAACAAGATCGGGATCAGTGAAAGAGTCAAGAATAGCTTGATACACAATATCCATTACCAATAGTGGCATGACCATTCCAGCATGTGATTGACCTTCGCAAGATGAATTCGAGGAAGGTAGGTTCCAAGGATCATTAAAATAGGAAGTGCAGAAAGGAACAAACCTCTCTGACAAAACAAGCCTACTTGACATGGCGTAAACAAGGTGGATCAGTGCCATGAAGTCGAATGTACCCATAAGGGATGAATCCATTATTATACTAATATTCTTAGTTGTTGGCTGAGAATTATTGACCATGGGAATAGATGATCCAACTGATGCATTGGGGCTAGCACACGCAAAGGATAACTGATTGATTGTCACGATATTCCCATCCAGTGGAAAACAAAGAGCGTGCAAGACAGACGATATGACGACAGTCATAGCATAAGTCCATTTGCATCCTAGTAACAAGTTATAATCAAGAGGTGCATCAACTACCTCAACATCCACTTCTACCATATTCCCACCTAACTGGACTAGAAAGGAAGGAATAATATCGTGAGGGCAGAAGGAATGACCGTCAAAAGTAGTCAACATGGTCGGTGATTGAGAGAAAGTTAGAGAGCCAAGAGCTTTCCAACAGATTAGGGACATCAAACATGTGACGACACCTTCATCAACGACTGCAAGTTTCATGGTATACTTTGAGTATCCCACGTGGATTTGGAATTCCACATGGTAAGGAAAGAAAGGATTCACATCTGTGACATCAAACTTGATAACTTTCAAGCCACTAGGGTCTAGAGATCCTAATGCAGATAGAAAGGAATTCCTCTATAAAGGACACGTCTGGAGTACCTCCAGATCCGACATCGCACTAGGGGTTTGACCAACTTCCTCAACAATAGAGTAATTCTGGGCGTGTTGGCACAGGGGAAGACCCAGGGTTCAATGCTCAAGAGCACACCAACAAAACCCTAACTACCGGCGTTTTCGGCAACACCTATGAAGCAGATGAAGTCTCACCTGAGGTAGAGGCAGGGGTGGTTTCAATACTCAGGTGTCTGCAACCTTAGCTAGGACACAGATCTATGATTACACACTTAGCGCAACACTTACCATTAATTGTTCACCTCGAATTAACCCTTATCTCACTTCATAGATAACACAGAGAAACACAGTATATACTTAGATCTAAGATAGTTTTGGCACTTAGAAACATACAACAAATTAGTTTCAATAGATCAAGCACTAAGAATCTTACATATCAGATCTAACATGCATTCATATCTCATAAGCACAAAGCATCAATAGATCTATCTAAACACATCAAGGAACTTAGCAAGGAGAGAGAAAAACACATTAGGTCGAGGCACAGAGAACAACACACAGAGTTACCATGGTTCACCCCCACCCTGGGGCTACGTCCACAAAGTCTTCTTCTTTATTATCTCGGTCAAGCAGTTACAGCAAAGAGCTTCATCAATCCTTACTTCGCACGGGACATAAGATATGTGCAGCTCGCTAGATCCTTCTTCCTTGCACTAAAAGCACAGAGTCGTCTACAATATCTTGCACTTAGCCTATTACAAGATGCATAGAGCATTTACAGTCATTACCAGCACTTAGCTTACTTACAACTCTTCGATCACATAGATCCAACTTATCGCCCCTTACTTACTTCACCTATGCATCTATTTATACATACAAAAATGGGCCTAAGAGTGGGCAAACCCACGGGCCAACATCCCTTTCCCGTTACATTAACCCAAAAACCCAAAAAGGACCCAAAGTGGTTCGAGATCCCATGATCTTTGCTTCACATCGCACTCCATATTTGACAGGCTGTCGAAGTCCAAAAATGGTCAAATATGGCCAAGTATTCCCCAAAACTTTGTCAAGGGCCAATAGACCCCCAACAATCACCTGTGACTCATCCCGAGTGACTTAGGTCTGCGCAATTCTGCTTCAAATGCCTCGAGCTTCTTCGACTGACTGTAGTGCGACAACCTCTTGCTCAGTGAATTATTGGATCACTGCGTCGTTTACTGGCCCTTCCAGGCATTGTTCTGCAGTGATGACAATTTGTTCAAGCTTGGCTCCCTAGCTTTCAATGTCGATGAACAGTTGGCATGCCTTTTCTTGGATTGGCTGAAGTCGTTGGGAGACTTCCATCACTTTACTTTGCAGTGTGTGTACCAATTTTTGGGCGGTGTGTTGTTTTGTAAACCTCTTCATTCTTTCGACTGGGGTCAAGGCCTTCATTTGTGCTTGTAGTGTTTATGCGTGCTATGTTTCTTCTTGGAGTTGTGCCTCTAATGTGTGCAACTCTAGATTCTCTGCAATGTTTTCAAGAGTTTGGGTGCTTCTAGTGCACAATTGTTTGTATTCCAAGGAAAAGGTTTTTAATCGATCGATCGTGTTATGAGAAGTTACCTCTCTCATATCTCTTATTTCTTGAGGTGTCTCAGGTACGGTACGAAGTTCCAGGTATGTGATGCACTGCTGAAGTTGTTGGATGACTTATTCAAGTTGTGCCACCTGTTGTGGAACATGTTGTTCAATCTTTATTTCTATGACCGTCACAGAGAGAAGTGCTCTGTGAACCTTTTCCTATACTTCAAGTTTCTCTACTAGAAACTATGCTTTTTCCTCATCCCACTTCACTGTCAGGGTAATCTTTTCTTGATCTTCCTTACTCTGTTGTTCTAGAAGTGAATTTTGTACTTGCGTTAAGGCCTAGGTGGCTTGCGCTGTGTCTTATTGAGCTCGTCGAAGGTGATCTTCGAATTTATCGGAGATCTGATGTAATTGGGTGAGCTCATCATCTATTCCTACTGTTGCAATTGTCAAGGGTGCAGTAGAAGCTGATCGACTAGATTGGAGTACCTTCTGCATTCCTTGAAGTTCTCCCTTGATTCGGCTGAATAGCTCCCCCTGCTTCTCTTCTTGTCTTTCTACGATCTCTTGTGAAGCATCATTCAGTGTAATGGTTAAGAAATCGAATTTGTCTAGTGTGAGGGTAGTCTTAAATGTAGTTTAGGTAGCCTTATATTTCTTTTGGGATGAGGGATTTGGTGGGGTGGTCTTCCTTTGCTTGGAGGGATCCTCCTCTTCTCTAGGCAGAGTAACCTTACCTTTATTTTCCTCGACTTCTGTCCCACCTAGTTCTTCACCATCACCTCCTTGCACAGGTGAGATCGAAGTGGTCTTCATAGATGTGCTATAGATATCTTGAACTTAAGCATCCTTCTTAGTCTTACTCGATCTAGGTGTATTCAACATAGCTTCAGAGTTCTCCTCGTCGGACATTTCTGCGGGGTCTTTTGAAACAAGGAGGTTCGTCGACCATTATTTTATAATATGTTCTAAGTCTTCTTCTATCAACTTATAATAAGACTGAAGTTGTTCTTGGTGTTCATTAGCTCGTGGAGTCAAGTATATAAAGTGGTGATCCATGCTGAACTTCATCAAGGGTCTAAACCTATGAAATATGTTCGGGGTGATGCACAGTGTAGACTGGATTGCATTCTTCAATTGGTTGTAATAGGCGTGGAAGATGACATTGGACTACCACTGTTTGTTCATGTCGTTGGAGTACCATAGTGTACAAAACTTCGTGGCCAGTGGTTCGAAGGGTTCGATCTCCGGGAAAGTGGAACCCTTTGGTAGCTCCCAAGTGATGAAGGCTATTAGTATGAGTAACCAACTAAAGTGGAACTCATACCCTTGGTCTTGTGCTTCTCTGCAATCAAGCTCTAGCTGGTTTACAAGATACTGTGCCCAGTTCATCTGTAGACCCTCGACGCACTTCCCTACGAGGTAAACTATGAATCTTGTCACTTGTGTTGGTTTGTTCTTGTGAACTAACTTTCCCGCAATCAGCTGACAGGAAAGGCACACTATGCCATTTTTTATAGAGGCTACCTTGTAGCCTCGCGTGCCCTTCACAACATTGCCATAAGTCTCTTTAATCTTCTGTGCGAGAACGCAGTCCGATGTCTTTCCTGGGTAAAAATCCTGTGGGTTAGGACCTTGCATACTAATTCATGTGATCTGATTGATCAAGGTCGGATCCACAGTGACGCGGTGGTCTATCCATAAGTATCCTCCATGGTAGCAGGACAACAATAACTTGACACATGTGTTTACTTCTTGGTGTCTGCCGAAGTGTGGGATCTTCATTACACTTAGGAGTGTGGACTGTGCAATTTTCTGGGTCCATGACTATGGGACAATCTTAGAGTTCTTTCCTTTGGTCCTGGTTAAGTACTTATGCGGAGCTAACATGTTGTAATCTTTACAATCTCTAAGGTTAAAATCACTAAATTTCAGTGCTGCAAGCTTATCTTAGTCAGCACGGACTACGCGCACTCCTTTCGGGAGGTACATGGTGATCAAAGTGTACTCAAACTTGCGAGGTACGCTTTCATGGTTGATGGCACCGCTTAGAGGGGGTAAGTACATTGGTAGAATGCGTGGGATAAGCTTGGCATTTGCGATGTCATCCTTGTGCTTAGTTCTTCATTTTGCGTCGGCTCGAGATGTCCCTGCTCGAGCAGTCGATGGGGAGGCCTGTACTCCTGTCATGGATGATGCTTGAATACCAGTGGATTTTCATCTTTTCGACATGACTCTCTTAGTCACTAAGTCAATCAAAACTTCTTCAACTACTTTCTCAGCAGCACTGAGCTCGTTCGACATATAAGCTCGAAAAATATAATTGGGGTCACGATGATCTTATATACTGCACTAGGATGAACAATTTGCTTGCAATGATCATGGTATATAGTCACTAGTCCTACGGGCTTCGAATTCTCAGTTTGGAAAAAGTGTTCTTTGGGCAGGGTGCAACGACTTAAATTCGAAATTCGGCAACGAACTTCTTGCAATGGGTATGGAGCCTTCATTAATTTTGTTCTATCCATTTTTGTGTTGGCCAACAGTCTAGTAGTGACCCATAAATGTTTTCCAACCCATTCAGAGTGGCAGTCGAATGGACATATTGGCCTCCAACGAATATATTGCTTCGACATGGCAAAGTGCCATACGTCGATGTCCTGATATTCTGGCGAAGCTTGAATTCTGTAATTTTTCTTTCTGCGATGCTCCATCTAGAATCTCTTGTAGTTTTTCAATCTTCACCCTCTTCTTACTTAACTTTCTAGCCTTATTTCCAGTGAGCTTCATCTCAGTGGTTCTTTTCCTGTTATGATTCCTATCTTCCTTGGATATAGTCACTTTTTGTTGTTGAGGCTCTTTCTTAGGGTTCATGGATAACATCTCTTCTTTATCTGTGATAGAGACTTTGGTCTTCTATGAGTCCTCTGGTGTTCTGGTAACTTTGACATCTGTGTTCCTGACATCTGTGTTCCTAGTGTGATATAAATTTGATATGTCCTCTTGTTCTTCAATTAAATACACGATCCTTCTAGTCATGAAGTCTTTTAACCCTTGTCTTTTTTGTTCTAAAACATTTTTTTCTTCCTTCTTTCTGGCTTGATCTCTTTCAATCCAAGGATTTCCAAGTAACATAATAAACAGGGCACTATCCTCAATAAACTTGATGATCTCAAAATCTTCCTCTGTCGAAGTTCCATTAGCATTCATAGATAACCGAGTGAGCCTTCCACATAGGTTTACCAGTTTTCCTCTGAATAACCCTATTCCACTTAGGGATGGAGTCATAGCAGGTCTCCCTATATCTTCCCAAGTTCTTTCTGTCATGACATCCACCTGTGTTTCCTCATCCAAAACACAGTCAATGTCGAAGTCTCGTATCCTTACTTCGATGCATTCTTTTTCTTTAAATATATCTGATAACTTGACATGTCGATGATCATTCAAGGTGTCTTTCATCTGCAGTAACATCTTTTCTGACTCTTTCTAGGGTTCTGCTATTTCTGGATCTGCCTTAGGGTTTTCTTCTTTCAGATTCATTCTTTCAAGCTTAGCAATCATTCTAGGGAAATCTAATACTTCATGGTCCAAAGCCTTACCACAAAGGAAACTCATTCTTCCACCAGGGCACTCCTTATCTATATGTCCCAGTCTTATGCAACTATAACATAGGGTCAATCCTCTCTTTCTTTTAAATGATCCCCAACTTCTTCTGTATTGTGCACTAGAATCATGGTAGCTAGCCTGGAAGAATTTCTTTCTAGGATCCTGCATCCATTTGTTAGTCCAAACATTCTTTCTATGCATAGGTATAACATATCTATCATTATTCTTATCAGATCTATTCATATCAAACTTTCTTTCATCTAACAATGCCCTAGTATTCAAGCTAGGACAAAACCTATCAATCATACCTAAATTCATGCTTCAGAAAAAAAAAAATTCCACTTATCTTACTTCTATAGAGCACAAAGCTTTCAGATATAAGACTTTTAACTATTCTTACCTTTATCAGAGCACAAATCTTATAGGTCCTACCTATTTTTTGCATATCTAACCTCTTTTCTTGTAGATCTGACCATTTTTTTTTTCAAATCTGACCTTTCTTTCTTGGCACAAAGCTTCACAGGTTAAGTGGAATGTTACGCACTAGGGCACAGATCTATGCACAAAGATTATTTTGTACAAAGCTTCTTCTTCTCAGTTCCCAATAATCACAGTTTCAGGTCTCGGCAATAGAACCATTTGTTGGCACAGGGGAAGATCTAGGGTTCAACGCTCAAGAGCGCACCAACAAAACCCTAACTATCGGCCCTTTCAGCAACACCTACGAAGAAAATGAAGTCTCACCCAAGGTAGAGGCAGGGGTGGTTGCAAGACTCAGGTGTCTGTAACCTTAGCTGGGACACAGATCTATGATTACACACTTAGCACAGCACTTAGCATTAATTTTTCACCTCGAATTAACCCTTATCTCACTTCGCATATAACATCGAGCAATGGAGTATATACTTAGATCTAAGATAGTTTCGACACTTAGCAACATACAACAAATTAGTTTCAATAGATCAAGCACTAAGCATCTTACATATCATATCTAACATGCATTCATATCTCATAAGCACAAAGCATCAATAGATCTATCTAAACACATCAAGGCACTTAGCAAGGAGAGAGAAAAACACATCAGGTCGAGGCACAAAGCACAACACACAGAGTTACCTTGGTTCACCCCCACCCTGGGGCTACATCCACAAAGTCTTCTTCTTTATTATCTTGGTCAAGAAGTTACATCACAAAGCTTCATCAATCCTTACTTCGCACAGGACAGAAGATCTGCACAGCTCGCTAGATCCTTCTTCCTTGCACTAAAAGCATAGAGCATTTATAGTCATTACCAGCACTTAGCTTACTTGCAACTCTTCGATCACATAGATCCAACTTATCACCCCTTACTTACTTCACCTATGAATCTATTTATAAATACAAAAGTGGGCCTAAGCATGGGTAAACCCACGGGCTAACATCCCTTTCCCGTTACATTAACCCAAAAACCCAAAAGGGACCCAAAGTGGGCGAAGATCCTGTGATCTCTGCTTCAAATCGTGCTCCATATTTGATAGGCTGTCAAAGTCCCAAAATGGTCAAATCTAACGAAGTATTCCCCAAAACTTGGTCAAGGGCCAACAGGGTGGCTCTAGCATTTGGATTGTGGGTAGAGTTCTTGAGTACTCCTTTCATAATAGAGGAGGTGGCTCTAGTTTTTCAATCTATAAAGTTGTCTCTGGAGGAGGAGGAGGAGATTCTAGACTAGGAATAGCCTGTGAAGAATTATAATCACAAGATCAGGTGGCTACATGAAACTTAACATCGACCATATTGATACACAAATGGTCACCATCTTGCGACGATGGGTTTTGTCTCCCATCGACTGCATTTCTGGCATTTGAGGAGCTCGAGGCCATGTGTTGGTTATGTGGGAAAGGATTCATCAGCATGATGGGCGGTAGAGATAAGATCCTCGTAGCTTCTGCGAGTTTGGGGCATAAATGAGTAAGGTGGTTGTTCGTACAAATATTATAGGGAAATTTCACCTTACACCTTTCTTTCTTTCCCTCTCTATCATTATTATCTGTCTTCTCATTATTACCATTATCCTTGGGTTTATTATTGTTTTTCCCACCCTTATGATTATTATTACGTTCTTTCTTCTTATTCCCACTTGGTTTTTGGTTACCATTTGGGTTGGTCGATGATTTCACAGAATGTACATTCGCTGACTGAGTGGGATTGGAAGACACAGACGAAGTTGGCCCTCCTGCAGACTGGTTTAGAGACAACTCTTTCAAATGGCTTGTCACTAAGTCTATGGAATTTACATTGGTGGAGCCTACAATTTCATTGACATGATTTATGTCCTTTTGTCTAAGGTCATAGGTTGAGTGCGGTGGGTCTGGAAGAATGTGGTATAAAATCCTAGAATGAGCATATATAATATCTAACTATTGGACTTTGAATATTTCTTCTTCCTCAGTTGTAACCCCGGATGTAGAAACATCCTTCGAGATAGAAGGCTACAAAGACTTAAGGAACCATTCTAAAAGAAAGGCTGGGGGTATGGAGGTCTTAATGAACCTCTTCCATCTATGCCACTCCTGGATATGATCTGAGATATGAGTGGTTGTGTCCTGGAGTAAAGTCAACAGAAGTTCTAGGCCAACATCGTAACGAACCGACAATTGGAAGTGGTTAAGGAAGACTAACACCATTTGATTGAAGGTCCCATATGCCCCCTAGGTAGCTCGATATACCATTTCGCAGTGACCCGAATGAGGGTGTGTTGAAATAATATTAACCGAATAGAATTGTCATTAAGGGAATTTGAGGAGCACCATAGGTGAAAGGTTGTAACGTGATCACCAATATTCTCACCATTATTATCTTCGAATTGCAGAATGTCTGAAGGAAGCTTGGTGGGGACAGGGGGCCATGTAGGATCATCACACACAGGGTCGTTCATCAACTTAGACAATTCCGACAGATTAAGTGTGTCCAGAAAAGGGAGAAGGGGTTGTGGCATCTAGCCCTAAGATCCTTGGAAAGATTGTGTTTGAGGAACGACATTCCATCAGGAACGACATTCCATCCAGGGTTCTAGTAAGATCCATGGCCCTGTCTAGCATTGTAAGACCCTCCTCCAGGCTGATTCATAAGAGGTTGGTTGACATCATTCTAGTAGGACTGTTCTGATGGGGGTTGTAAAAGTTTCCCCCAGCTAGAGTGGCTCCAGGTTGGGGGTTTCCCAAGGTGTGAAACTGACCTCCTCCAGGTGTGAATCCGGAGGATAGAGGTGGATTCATCATGCCAAATGTGCTAGTCAGAATTGACACTGAGGAGGTGAGGGTATAGGATGGAACTTGAGCAAAAGCTTGTCCGCCAGGTTGGTTGCTCCACCCAGAAGCAAGAGGATTAGACTCGGGGTTAAAAGAAGGAATGTCTCCCATATTGGGAGTTGTTTGAGGGATTTGAGAACCACCAAAGGCAAATGGAGTATAAGGAGGTGTAGCAGCCCCAATTCCAATGCTAGCATCAGGGCCAGTAGCTGGGATGAAGATTGAAAACTGTGAAGTAAAATTTGGCATACCATAGGAAAAAGGACTAGAGGCCATAGGGATGGACTCAAAATTATAACCTGATGAGTGACCAAGAGACCAAAATGGGTTCGAGGAAAGATATTGAGCATTCACTATAGGATGGGCAGTAGTAATGATAGGTTTCTTCGACACTAGAATAATTTTGGTTGCAGGCGTCGAAGGGGTACCATTAACTATAGTAGGTGTGGGATTCAAAGGGCTCCTAGTGTTTTGAAGACTCGATTCAATACTCATCCTTGTAGAATCACAAGTCTGAAAAGTGGAGGTGTGTGTACCACGTCTAATAACTCTACACCTTTTAGGAGGGAAAGACTTGAAATCCGGTGGTAGCTGTAACAAGTGACAGGATCGGTGGAGAGGCTGGATCAACTCCATGATGACTTAAGAGAAAATATACAAAAAATAAATCCTAAGTCCAACTAGTAATCAAAGAGAACACCAAAAATCAAACGACCAATATGCACACAAACGAGGTAAAGTGGATGAAAGGGGCCTCCCTCCCTAAATAAGGTATGTCTCGCCCAAGAGGGGCTTGAGACTCCCTGCTAAAGATCAAAGTTAATAGAACCAGTTATAAGGTCCCTTGTGGGCTTAACAACTAGTCGGTTAGATCCCCCTAGAGAGGTAATCCTCCATAAAGGTTGTGTGTTGTCCTACCCTTATATGACCTAGGGTACCTGTAGAATAACCCCTGCAAGTAACCTATGTGGCACCTAAGTCAAGAAACTAAGAAACCAATGTATAACCAATGCATAGGCAAGTAGTCGTAAGTCAAGTCCACCATATGGACAGGGTAGCAAAGCTCAAAACCTTGAAAACACCACCTCTCATGGAGGTAAGGGCACTAGCAAGATCCCCAGATACGAATAGATACCCAGAAATATCTCTGACTCTAAGAAGGTATCAAGGGGATATCCCTTCAACCAACCTCGTGCAACCTCGTGATTAACTCTGATGTGAGTGGAGCCTCTTGATATTACCGATTATACAATGGATTTCTCCACTCCCTTTGTCAGACACATATGTTGATTTAATAGCCTTGGAGAATTTTACTCACA
Organism: Picea sitchensis; assembly: GCA_010110895.2. Classification (NCBI taxonomy): domain Eukaryota; kingdom Viridiplantae; phylum Streptophyta; class Pinopsida; order Pinales; family Pinaceae; genus Picea; species Picea sitchensis. Next base: position 309,228 of record SNQJ01S0014488.1, on the reverse strand, counting down.
ACATCCTATTCCAAGGTATTAAATCCTAAGCTAGTTTGTGCACCCTAGAAAATAAAATCGTGACTAATCAATTTTAAATTATAGAGTTAATTTTAATGGTTGTGCTTACTCAAAAAGGTATGGTAGTGAAAATCATGATGTTACGACTCAGCAAGTAAAGTAAATATGAATATAATGCGGAGTCCTAACTTCAATTTTCGATGAATGATATGCTTCTTAAAAAAAATTAAATTTTCAATTTCAACTCTGCAATTCTGAAGTAAAAATGAAATCTTTCTTTACATGCACTAAGCTAAATGACAAAGACTCAAAATATCAAAATGCCAAGCAATGCAAAATGCCTAATATTTTTGTATTTTCCATATAAGAAAAAATGAAAATGCATGGACTGAACAACAACTTGATATATAAAGACTCTACTTTGTATAGAAAGAGACAACTCAAGTAGGATACCAAGGAGAAAAACACCCGTCCCAATGTACAAGGATAATCAAAATGAAAAGATGATGAGAAAGACTCTGCCCAGAAATTCAACCAAAGATAGGTTTCCTGCCATCCCGCAGACACTTAATAGTCACTATAGAGACCTAAGAAGACTCGGTAATCATCAAAACCTACCCAACAACCACCAAACTCAGCAAACAAGAAAAAAAGGTTGATGTACATGATTGTTCAAGGAAACAATGTGTATGTATGAAGCTTTTAGAAGGAAAACACATGTATATACGCCATTTTCAAGAAAAAACCCACGTATATGTTTCAAAAAACACAACTAGGCATAGGAGAAAGCTGAAAGACTCAGACCCAAAGTGAACAAAGGTTGTCAAGCAATAATACGACAAAAAATTCAATGGGAATGAGAGCAATCTAAGGATAAAAACACTCCAAACCCCAAGAAAGAAAATTCAATCCCCAGTATGGTCGCCAATTTTGTTACGAGGAAAATCTCTCTATGGCTAGGGGTAAACCACAACATATGGAAATGACTACAAAAATCAACTCTATTCTCAATTATGATATATAAAAAAATATGCTAGAAAGATAAGGTAAAAGGCCTACCTCGTCTAGATGTTCGATGAAGTCCACCATTGAGCACTTGACCCAAAGCAATATACCTGCAACTAGTCCTCAAAACCAAGCAAGGCAAGCATATGGTGATGATATATGATGCTAGCATATTCAATAGCATAATCCATTAATATACATAACAAATACGCCCATGGAATAATAATTCAAATATTTGCAAGATATCAATTGGATGGGAAAATAGTATTTCTATTAATATATGATCAGTAGAAGTGAAAAAGTTACAGATTTTTGTGTCGGCACAGGTCAGAACTGAGAAACTAAGTTCCTTCCAGATGGACCTCCACCACAGGCAAGTTCATAGAAGAGAGACAATAAAGTTCTCAATCAATAACGAAAGAGCTTGGGGGATGAACACTGTGTTCAGACTTAAAGGAAAAAAGGATGCATACTCAATATGAAGTGAATAATTTATCTGGAGTAACTTTGCTCTCAAATTTGATTTCTTTCTCCTTCTTTCCATAGCTTGAAATTGTCCCATTTATAGCCTTCAAATGGAACTGAAGGGCCGAGTTGAAAATTTTCCAGTATATGGAAGGCCAAAGATCATAGATCCCCTGTCATGATATGGAAACTTGACACCATTTTTCATTTATGGGCACAAATCCCGATGTACGCAGGCTATAGTGGTGCAGCCTGCATATATGCATGTTGTATAGTAGGCAAGGTGCGTACATGTGGAAAAAATGTATTTTTTAGCTCTGGGATTTGCAAAAAGGGATGAAAAGTCTGCATAGGGAAATGAGAAAAGGCCATTTGTGCAAGATTGCATAGGGTGAGGAAAATATCACTATAACATGGTGGTGATCTGAGTTTTGTCTCCTCTCTTTTTATGTATTTCCTATATTTCTGATTTCATTTTCACTGTCTTATATTTAAATTGGATAGTCAAAGGCCCAGAATTCATCTTGTGATGCTCTCGACTGAAGAAATTTAAACTATGTTAAGTTCTTCCTAACTAATTCAGAATTCATTTATTCAATGCTCTGATGTAGTTATATGTTTTCTTTTCTTCCTACACTTTGCCAATTTACAAATTATAACTCAGATTTATCACCTCATTTAGCCATTATACTATGGAGAGTTCTACTGACCAGTCAGTGATTCCATTCATTTTTATAAGTTTGACTCCATATCCCTACGTGTCCCTCCCCTTACTTGCCAGCAAAATTATAAAAAAAAAACAAAACAACAAAACCTAGCCATTGATTGTCAAAGAGATACCAAGTGGCAGGAGAGATCCCTCTCTGAGCTGAACAAGCTAGTACCCAGATCTAAAGTTGGTTTGTAGGTTACCTCTTCTGTTTTTTTTATTAGTCGAACAAATTTATAGAGTGCTAACATTCTGGCATCATTGTCGAGGATTGAAAGTAAAATCTTCCCTGGGAAAAGAACGACTTAAAGATTCAGATTTGATTCTTGAGGGTGACAATGAATCAAAAATATTATTGGCTGAGACTAAATTTACCCTAGAGACTCCATTATAAAGAGACCATTAGCATAAAGTAGTTTGAGCTAGGAATCCTGGCTTCCGAGAGAATTCATACCAAGAGAAACCCAGACCGAGAAGCGGTGATCCCTGTGTCTGATCTTGAGAATATTGTACACAAAAGAAAAGAAAAACCAATAATCCCAATTTTGTGTCTAGATATATATCTATCCTTGCCCAAAGATGGAGTGAAGAGCATTGAAGACCTTGATTTTGATTCGAAATTTGAGCAAACTCTGTTCAGAACAAAATCTGAGTATTGTTTGAACGAGATCATCTTTGATAAGAAGAGGTTCCAGGATTCAATTTTAGCTGCCTCTACCAAACCTCTTATGATTTCTAATCAGAACCAACAACCACTTCAGGTTCTTACAGCAGCCATGGAAGCTAGGTTTTCCCCTCTTGTTCTACCTGCTCAGTTACATGATTTTCCTTGGGAATATAATCAGAGGATTAAGTTGTATGATGTTGAAGGCAATGTGTCAACCCAAAAACACCTAGACTGGTTCAATGATTTTGTAGACCTATAAGAAGTAGATTTTGAAGATGCAAAAATGAGGTTGTTTGCACAAAGTCTTACAGGAGAAGTCAGAAAGTGGTTCAGATCTCTCCCAACAACAATTATCCTAAATTTTGAATCCTTTGAAACAATTTTTCTTGCAAAGTGGGGTGACAAGAAGAACCCCCTTCAGTTGCTAACCCAATATAACAACATGATAACGTTCCCTGATGAAACAGTCCAAGAGTTTTCAACAAGATTTATCAAATTTTACAACTCAATTCCTACTAAGGTAAAACCTCCTCCCAGGACTACTCAACTTACATATTTTGATTCCTTTCAAAGTGATTTTAATTTGTTGTTAAGGGAAAGAAGACCCACTTCACTGGATGATATGATGATTGATGCAATAGAAGTTGAAGTAAATTTAATGGCTTCAGGAAGGATCAAATATAATTATGACAGGGACATGAACAAGGTTCAAGATAAGGCACATCCTTCAACCTCACAGTCATCAGAAGATAGGTTTGAAATTATGATGAAGACAATGGAGAAACTCATGGAGAGGATGTCTTTATATAATACGCCTAACACTAGAGAATAGGCTGATGTTCCACCCAGGAACCAAAGGAGACCAACAGTTCCACAAATCAGACAAAGAGATCGGAGGAACCAAGGTGATCACCATATAAGACCTCATTTTCAAAATAATTATGTGAATGAGAATTTTGATGAAAATTTTGAAGACAATATGCATTGTTGTGATGGTGATGAAACAGAGGTGTTTTTAACTAAAGAAGAACATGATCAATTCATGGATGCAAATGAAATATTCATGCAGGAGAATGATGAAAGGTTGTCAGTGGAAAAATAAGATTACCAAACAGGGCTGCAAAATCCCATCATGAAATTCTAGAAACAATATAATCTTTGAAACAAAAAGGCTCCTGCAAATCCTCCAAAGGGAAATCCTACCAAACAAGCTCAAAATAATACACCTTCTTCAAGTCATCCTAAAAAGGACTATGTTGCAAAGGATGTTGTGGAGAAAGGAAAGTAGAAGGAAGAACCTTCGAAGAAAGTACCTGGAACAAGAAAGGAGACAGTCATCAAAGAGGTGGAGAAAACCTCTTATTCTTTTAACTTTGAAAGTGAGATGGCCAAAATTAAAATTTTTGTTCCATTTAATGAGCTGATAAAGAATAGTGAATATAGAAATAAGATCATTAAGATTCTCAAGATGGAAGAAACTTCTGATACTTTGAATATACAAGATGACCATACTACCATCTTGTTTGGCCCACGTGTAGAGGAGAGTAGTGATTCTGATGAGGTCCCTCCTTTCTATGTCAGTCTAAAGATTCATGATATGAATCTACACAATGCTATGTTGGATTCAGGAGCATCCCATAATCTGATGCCCAAGGTGGTCATGGACCAATTGGTCCTAGACATTACAAGGCCTTACAAAGATATTTTCTCTTTTGATTCAAGGAAGGTGAAGTGCTTGGGCCTAATAAAAGATATGGTGGTATCTTTGTCTCAAATTCCAACAAAAAATATGGTCATGGATGTAGTGGTTGTTGATATCCCTCCTAAATTTGACATGTTGTTATCTAGGTCATGGGATGCAAAGTTAAAAGGGACTCTGCAAATGGATATGTCATAAGCCAACATCCATGTTTTTGGTCAAGACAAGAGGTTGTACAAGGAATTATTGCTCAAATCCATGGCCCGTAACAAAACCCAGCCAAACAACCATCCCATTTATTCCGTGGAAACTGAGATTGGTTCCTATATTTTATTTAATGATTTGAGTTTTGAAGAGAAGGTGCCAGACACTGATATGACTACCAAAAAAAAATCTGATCAACAAACTAATAAAATTTCAGAACAACAAGACAGTGAAGAGAATGAGATGTGGAACATGATCTTTGATGGAGCTGTCAGTAGAGAAGGAGCATGAGCCGGTGTGTGGATTAATCCCCTAGACTGGCCACAAAAATTTGTTCTTATAAACTTTCTTTTGAATGCACATATATTATGGCCGAATATGAGGCATTAGTATTGGGATTGAAGGCTTTGAAAGAAATGGGTGCTAAGAGGATAACTGTTCATGGAGATTATGAGTTGATCATAAATCAGGTGAAGGGAATATATCAAGCAAAGCACCCCAAATTAAGAGCATATAGGAATATAGTGCTTGACTTGCTTGAAGAATTTTCATAATACAGTCTCTCATCGATTCCAAGGGGTCAAAATCATATTGTTGATGCTCTAGCTACTTCAGCCTCAGTTTTCAAAATTCCAATTTTTCCTAATAGGGGATATGAGATTGAGGTCAAGCACAGACCAACAGTGCTTGATAATGTTAAGTACTGGCAGGTTTTTGAATATGATAAAAAAATAGAAAGCTTCCTTAAGATGGATGGTGAATTTTCAAATTTGAATATTGCTGAGGAATATTGTGGTGAAGAAGAAGATGCAACTATGTTTGCAAATGATGGCTATTTCAAGAATCAAATTGCTGGTAAGGATATAATGCAGCTAAAAAATAAAATCACCCCCAAGGGCCTGGTCCCATTAGAAAAAATCTTTGACAACAATGATGTGGCCAGGAATCCTAAGATTACTGCAAATGAGGGAGATGTTGAATATTTCAACATTGGGACTTAGGAGGATCCCAAGATCATCAAGCTATCTAAGACACTTATCCCAGAGGTCAAGCAAAGGTATATCAATTTAATGAAAGAATTTCTTGATGTTTTTTCCTAGAGTTATGAAGATCTGAAATTTTATGATACCAATGTGATTCAGCGTGTGATTCAAATCAAAGAAGATCATAAACCTTTCAAATAGAAATTGAGAAGAATCAATCATTTTTTGATGCCCTTGATTGAAAAGGAGACAAAGAAGTTGCTTGAAGCCAATATCATAGTGTCTCTAAGGTTTTCTAAGTGGGTGGAAAATATGGTACCTGTCAGAAAGAAGAGTGGAGAGATCAGATTATGTGTAGACTTCAGAAATATGAACATGGTATCTCTCAAGGACAATTACACATTTCCTAAGATGGATCACATTCTACATAAAGTGGTTGGTTCTCAAAAAATGTCAATGTTGGATGGTTTCTTTGGGTACAATCAAATTATGGTACATCCTGATGATCAGGAAAAAATAGTCTTTACAACACCATGGGGTACCTTCATGTATGCCAAGATGCCTTTTGGGCTCATGAATGTAGGGGAAACTTTCCAAAGAGATATGGATATAGTTTTTTCTAATGAGAAAGAAAATTTTATTGTTATTTACTTAGATGATATAACTGTATATTCATTTTTTGATGAATAACATCTTAAACATCTAAGAAGGGATTTTAAAAGATGTAGGAAGTTTGGCATTTCATTGAACCCCAAAAAGTCTAATTTTGGCATGGAAGAGGGGAAGATGCTTGGTCAAATTATTTCAAAGGAGGGGATAAAGATAGATCCCAGCAGATTTGAGGGAATCCTAAAAATTGGCA
>SNQJ01S0014488.1:278341-299247 GCA_010110895.2 Picea sitchensis | reverse complement strand
TTTAATGTTATACCTAATTTTTTATTTTAAATGTTTTATATAAGATTTCCATAAAATTAGAAGAACATAATAATGATGTATATCTAATGAAGAAAAAAAAAATTGGTTAACTAAATTTTTAGAAAACTTTTGACTTTAAACATTTTGTATTGCATCTCTATAAATTTAATAATTTAATAGTAAAAGATATGAAGAAAAAGAATTTTTAGAGATATTTTGGTCGGTAAATTTTGTAAAGAACTTTTGACTTGGAAGTTTGGTAAAGGAATTTGGGTTGGCTAACGTTTAAACACAACTTCTGAATTTAATAAAAATAAAAGAGATTAACATGTTATTTTTAAACAATAGAATATGTAAGTAAATTTTTTAAAATTATTTTTAAATTTTAAAAGTAGAATTTTTTTAAAGATATGTTGGTTGGTTAAATTTTTTTTTAGAGAACTTTTGATTCTAAATGTTTTATATAAGACTTTCATAAAACTATTTTAAATTTTTTTATATAAGACTTCCATAAAATTAAGAAGAAAATAGTAATGATGTGTATCTAATAATAAAAAAAATTTAAAGAAATTTTGGTTAGTTAATTTTTTAGAAAACTTTTGATTTTAAACATTTTATATTGCACTTCTATAAATTTAATAGGAAAGCATATGAAGAAAAAAAAATTAGAGATATTTTGGTCAGTTAAGTTAATTTTATAGAAAACTTTTGACTTTAAACATTTTATATTGCACCTCCATACAATTAATAAGAAAATATTGATGATGTGTATTTAATGAAAAAAAAATTGATTTTTTAAGACATTTTTGTCCACTTATTTTCTATATAACTTTTTACTTTAAACTTTTTAGCAAGTTATTGTATACTCAATTTTAAATTTAAAATAAAAATTTATGACCCCTCATATTTCTACTCAATACACATAATTGAGCCTAGTAATTCCTTCCATAATCAACATGGAGTTGACATGTGACATTTAAAAAAATATTAATAACAAAAAAATATTTCAATGTCCACCATAGATAAAATATTTAAATATCCACCTTAAGTAAAATAATTTTATATCAACTTTATAAATAGAGAGATAAAGTAATTGAAAGTAAACAATTTCTTATTACACCAATAGGTGCTTTTTACTTCCCAATATGAAGGAGGTGTGTAATTCCTTCAATGTTGAATTTAAAAAATACTAATAACAAAAAAATTATTTCAATTTGAGCCATAAATAAAATATTTCAATGTCCAAGTTAAGTAAAATATTTCAATATCAACTTTATATATATAAGGGAGATGTGTACTACAAAAAATTTGAAAAAGATTGACAAGTGGAAGCTATCCATATGGCACTAGAAAATCCAACTCAAGGTCAAGTTATTTATTTGGCTTGTTGTGGAAGGCAAGATCCTGACTTGGGATTCACTACAGTCAAGAGGTTGGGAAGGCCCCAGTCGATGCTCCTTGTGTAAGAACAATATTGAAACTATATCACACTTATTCATTTTTTGTCCATTTTTAGTTTCGGTGTGGGATCTTGTGATGAAAAATCTGAACCATAAGAACTCCTAGAAGGGAAACACTGTGTCTGAGTGTTTCAAGAATTGTTATGAGGAAAAATCGACTTTTATCCAATTGGTTGCTCACATGTGTTGGTTTATATGGATTGAGTGGAACAAAGCTTTGTTTGAAGACCACAGTCCATAGATCCAAGTGGTTTTTATTAAATCTTATGCTCTCCAAAACAAGCATGTTGGCCCTGTGAAGGATAGACCCCCAAAATCTATTTTCTTTCCACATCAGATTGGTGATACGTTTGCGTGGTTCGACGAGGCATCTCAGCTCAAGGGAGTTGCATGCTGGGTGGGTGGTATTATAAAATCACAAGACACCACAGTCATCAGGTGGTTGTACAATTGTGGTAGCAGATCAAACACAAGAGCATAAATATTAGCTACCTGGGATTCCCTTGTGATTGTTGATTTTGTGTCTATCCACAGTCTTTGGGTTATGGGAGACTCCAGAGTGATTATTGACTGGCTATCAAATAAGGGTAGACTCTAGGTAAGTGTGCTTGAAGGCTGGAAAAACAGAATCAAAGTCCTTATTAATCGCTTCCAGAGTATCAGTTTTCATCATGTCTACAAGAATTTCAATTCGGAAGTTGATGTACTCTCCAATTAGGCTCTTGGGGAGCCAAAAGGGCAGATTTCCTTTGTACGATGGTATAAGGGGATTGAAGGCCCCAGGGAGATTTATAAAATCCATTAGTATATTAGCCTTTGAAGGCTCCTGACACTTGAATGTTTTTATAGTGTCTTTTTTGCATTTTGATTTCTTGTTTTTCAGAGACTTGTAACTGACTAATTATGACTGCCTCCATTAGTTCTAGAAAGTATTTGTCGTTTTTGCCTCTAACTTGGGGATAGATCTATTATGTGCTTTTGTAATGACTTTTTTGCAGTGTACTGTGATGTAAACAAATTATATTCCTAATATAATTGAGCTATTTTTTATCTGGAAAAGAAAAAGGGAGATGTGTAATTTCTTTTGTTGTCAACATGGAGTTTACAATTGAAATTTAAAATAATATTAATAACACAAAATATTTCAATGTCAACCATAAAAATTAAAAGTAAATAAAATATTATGGTTAAAACATTTTAATAATGTATTCCTGAGTGTGAGAAAGATGTGTAGTTCCTTCCATACTCAACATGGAGTTGGCACAAACCATTTAGATCCATCTTAGATCCGCATCTATCATCCACCTAATTTTCAACCTTAAGAGATTTGATCCCTCTCATGACAATATAAATCCAAAACTAAAATACAATTTTTTATAACCTTACAATATTTAATTTCATATAATTCTTATTTTTTATTTTTTTCATTTACAAATATAAAACATTTTTATCATTTATTTTGATTAATTAATTTAACAAATATTATTATCTCTTTAACATTAATTAATTTAATTTTTAAAAATATTATTATTATTTTAAAAATAATTAATTTAAAAATATTAGCTTTTTCTTTTGAATTCCCAAACTCAATCTCATTAAAAATAGTAATCTTTTGAATTCCCAAACTCAAACTCATTAAAAATATATTAAAGTTAATGATACAAAATTCATATTTCTTTCACTCTCCTATGTGTGCTATTGAGAAATTAAGCCACTCTTATATCAACACGGTTTTTTAGTATTAAAGTTCATATGCTTTTACGAAGGTGCCCAAATAGATTAAATACCATTTTTCTTCAACCTTAATAAACTCACTTTGTGTTTTTGACTAAACAATTTTACTTAACCTTATTTATTTATTATTATTTTATTATAAAATATTTTAATAAAAATAAATTTAAGAAAATTAAGCAATCGATCAATTAATGAACCAATACAACATAAATACAAGTGATTAATTAGTGAGAACCAATACATATTTGTACATAAATACACGTGATTAATTAATGAGCCGCATGAATTATATTTTATTTTCCAATTGTCATTGCCCTATCCACATGACAAAAAGCCCCAAATTAGTATTTCCCAACCATTGTGAGAAACATGTGAGAGTGAACCTGCTCATCTACACAATTTCTTGTAATTCTTTTGGACCACCATTCCATTGAAGAAGGTCTGGGTATGATGGGATTGTAAGAAACATAACATAAGTGATTTGACTGGTTACAGAGGTATACATACCCTACCCCCCTCTAGATTTGAACTTGTGACCTCTTAAGAGGAAACACATGTTCTTAACCATTAGGCCCACTCAGGCTGTATATATATATATATATATATATATATATATATATATGATGATGATGATGATGATGATTAATGTTCACTAAGACCAAATTGGTCTATCAGACCTTAAGAGGGTAAGTGATTACTTGCGATTCTTTAGAATTTTGTTTCTATTCTCGAAAAACATTAAGAGAAGCTTTCCAATATCACCATACTTTTGTTGAGTTAAGAGGTTAAGAAGGTTGGTAGTGTGACAAATATTTTGAAAATGAGATCTAATATGTGTATAGGTTGGACAATCTAAGAGAAAGCATTTTTCATCTTCAACCTTCTTAGTGTCACAAAGGTGACACACTCTTTCATCCCATGGCATTTTAGGAACTGACCAACACCCAGTTTCACTATGGAGCTTGTGAGAATTTGTTCTTATCTTAGCAATGCTTATTTTTTTCTTTACACTTGGAAAAACAAATAGATAATTTTGATCTTCTAGATTAGGGTTGATTACATCCTTATAATACCTTAATTTTCTTTTTTCATCTAACTCTTTATCACACCACATTTTCTCCTTAAATTTTGATTTGACATTTTTTTTAATAGTATCTTTATTCTGCAAAATGGTGTCATCGATGATTCCCCAATAGTTTATCCAAGACCGAACATCTTTATGTCATCCTCGCTTGAGTCGATGGTGGTTATGACTTGATTTTGAAGCAATTTTAGGAAGTCATCTTCCATGTTGTTTAACTTGTTCTTATACATTAGGTATCTAGTCATAGCCATGCTCTCAATGGGGGAGAGGCTTTTTTCTAAGAGGAGGATGGGATAGGCATATTTCCTTTAATTTTGAGATTATAGGTTATAAAATTCTTTTGTATTTGCTCTATCTTTCTCCAGGATTCACGAGAGATACTACAACCCTAGACTTCACATCCATAAAGAATAACAGATGTAACAAGAGTCTCAAAGAGGAGTTTCTTCTTATCCCAATTGCAAACATCAATTGATTTACAATTGTTTTCAAGCCCATAATAATTTTTTCATCCCTCAATAGTCATTTTCTCAATGCTATAATTCCAACTGAGTTTGTGGTGAGTATCAATTCTAAGATATTTGTATGAAGTCACTTTCTCCAAGTTGTTTTTGTCATATACGAAGGTATCATAAGAGATCTTATTGGATTTGATAACCATGACCTTAGTCTAATCAGTATTAATAGTCCCATATTGGAGCAAAAATCCTTGAGGATTCTTAGTTGGTTTTCAAGATCATGGAGACTCTTTTCCATAAGAATGATATCATCGGCATAAAGAAGAATATTGATGACTATACTAGTGAGAGTAGGGTCGACACAACCTGCTTTTTCCAAGCAATCTTCTAACTTGTCAATGTATATGCCAAAAATGGTAGAGGACAAGGGACAACCTTGTTTGACTATGATATTGCAATTAATCTCTTTTGACCAGCCCTTAGTGTTTTTAAACTTAGCAATAACGTTCTCATACATCCTTATTGCAGCATCCCTCAACTCGAGAGACACTTTTATCTCTTCCAACCTATTCCAAAGGTTTTTCCTAGGAACCATGTCAAAATCTTTTCTAAAGTCAACAAAACAACAAAAAAGTTGGTTTTAGTATTACAAAACTTCTCTGCAGTGATCCTAAAGGTAACAAGATGGTCCATAGTTGAATGATATCTCCTAAACTTGGCCTGGTCTTTAGCTCTTTTACCATGACTTTCTAGCCAAAGGCTAATCTTCTTTTCCAAAATAATTTCATAAAGCTTGGCTAAAATCAGGCTAATCATAATGGTCCTATAATTAGAGGGAATGTTTCTATCCCCATTTTTAAAAATAGGAACAATGAGGCTTTTCATCTAGGGTTTAGGGAAGCCCTACTTGACTGCTAAATTGTATAGCTTGTGTATGTGAGGGATAAGGATAGGCCCTCTGATTTTAAAAATTTGAGCTTGGTAGCCTTCAATGTCCTTATCTTTCCCATTTGCAAGTCTCTTAACCCCGAACTCTATGTCATCTAAAGAAAAAACTTCTTCCTTTGTAGGGACAATAGGAATGATGTCCATGGCATTAGGAAACTCGTAAAGACTTTTAAGGTAGGAATTCCAGTCCCTTAAAGGAATCCCATTATTTTCTTTAGTATTGTTGTTTAGAATTTGGCTCCAAAACTTCTTAGGATGAAGCTTATATAGTTGTGAAAGTTTCTCTTGCCTTTTATTGATATAATACCTTTTTTTCCTTTTAATTAGGGATTTGTACGTATTGATCTTATCGAGTTTTAAGGACTCATTAGAAGCATCCCTAATGGATTTCCTAGCAATTTTACATTCTTTATCATACCAAGGGTTGGTTGTTCTATTATTCTTTTTAGAGGACACCTCAAAAGAGAACTTTTTAATAGAAGTGGAAAGGGTAGTTGTAAAATTGTGATAGAGTTCTTCAATGTTATCCTTATAAGTTAGGAGATTTAATTTACTATTTAAATCCTCTAAGAAAATGTCAACTTTGCTTTTGTCAAAGCACAGATTCCTTTGATTATCATAATTCTCTTCAATGGCGCTCCTATGCATGGAAAAGTTTAGAGTTAGGGTTAAAGGTTTATGGTCAGAGTGAGGCTCATGGTCATTGAAAAGGTCAAAAGTTTCTATTTGGTTGGAAACGGGGATATCAGATATCACATAATCTACAACACTACTACCTATCCCATGAATACAAGTCAGCTGGTTGGAGTTTGGCCACTTCATTACTCTGTTGCAAATTATTAGGTCTTGAGAGCTACAGAGCTTGACCAACTCAGTACCAAACAAATTCTCAATTATGTCTTCAGACCTTCTTTTGTAGCTATTAGATAAAACAAGGTCCTCATCTAGACATAAAGGATTATGGTTGGAATCAATACTTAAAAGAGTAGCTTGTTTAGTTGTAGTCCTAGCATTAAAGTCTCCTAGCATGAGGATATTACCTTCATTTTTCAAACTATAAATATCTTGTTCTAAATTATTATAGGGAGAATTGTTATCTAGATTTTTTTTCTTATAAAAAGTAGAATTAATAGGTGCAAAATAGCAAATTTCTATATACATCTTCTTAGCATTGGTGTTTGGAATTTATATCCAAATGTACTAATTGAGAGGGTCAATCTTATGAAGTTGAATGTGAGGAGAAATTCTCTTTCTAATATAACAAGCTATGCCTCCTATCCCTCTATGGTGGGATTTTTTATTCCATGCCGACCACAAGACAAATCCTTCAATGTTAGGGACCTTAGACTCCTCATGCTCCCAAGTTTCAACTAGACAGATAATATCAATATCACTTGGGATCCAACTTATCATAGGACCTTTGCGCCATGGAAATCCATGACAGTTCCAAAAAAGGATCCCGAGTGTCCCAAATTCCTATTTATTATTATCCTTCTGGTCTCTATCCCTAACAATATCTTTTTGATTTCTAATTATTGCTCATTTTCCTTCTTTCCTGTCTTCTTTTACCTTTTGAACTTCCTTCCTTAATTCAACTTGGTCTTGGGGAATGAGGTCTTCATTTATAAATATTCTTGACCCTTTTAAACTCGGAGATTTACTAAGTATGCTATATTTATGGCCATTACAACTTGCTTTGACACAGATCAACCTATCTTTGTGATCAATTATTTTTCCTAGCCTCTTTGCTTCTATGAGGTAAATTGTATCAATTCGTGATTTATTATTTAATTCTTCTTTTACTATTGCTAGCGTATCCTCCTCTTGTTTTTATTTTATACCAAAAAATATGAGGTTCAAGACTCTTTTGTTACGCTCATGGTCCAGTTCAATTAGCTTATTCATTTCCTCTTTGATGGGTTTGATATCCAATTTGTTTTCCATATTACTGAGGGTCAAATTGTTGGTTAGTTTTTCTTCTAGTTTTTTAATCCTATCTCTCAAGTTGTGATTTTCTTCAACCCATCCTTCTTGGGTTGATTGTTTATGTTTTTCCATTTCTTGAATCCTATCCTTCATTGTCTGCAATTCACTCTTGAAACCTAAGAATCTATCCTCTATTTGAGTTTGAATGGTATCTTTAATTTTTTTTTATCAATCATTGCCTCTAGCTCTATTTGGAGTTTTATGTGTCTTTCTTCACTCCTTTTTTCTAGTGATTCTAAATCTATTTGGATTTTGGCATCTCTCTCTTCTCTCCTTTTTTCTACCGATGCCATATAATTGTAAAGGATCTCTAGGGTGATTTTGGGGGGCCTCCCCCTGTTAGACTGAGTTTCTGGAATAGGTGGTGGAGTGCTCATATTGAAAAGACGAGAAAAAAAAATGTAACAATTATTATTTTAGATTGACATTAAAAATGGAAAATAGTTTTTTTTAATTGATAATAATGATATTAATTATTATCTTTCAAATCAACTTTTACTTATGAAACTCAAAATAATAAATAAATAAATAATATTTAAATCTATTTAGGTTAATAGATTATAAATATATTTTAAATTAAAATTGAATTAAAGTAAAAAGTGACTCACCTCATTTCACATGTCCAATTGCTCAACCAGTTGAAGAAGCCAAAAATAATTTCCAAAAAATGCAGAGAAGTTCCAGAGAGACCGAGAGAAACTACAAAGATTATTCTGAGAAAAAAAGGTAAAAACCAAAGAGAAGTATTATTCTTGTTCAAAACCGCAGATATAATAAAATATCTCGTTCAAAACAATAGAGAAGTATTATTCCCATTCAAAACCGCAGAGATATAATTTAAAAACTGTAGAGTCTCACGTAAGCGCATTTTGATGGGTACTTTCACCCTGTGTCCACCATTCAATCCTTCAAACACAAATCCTATATGTATGATATCATTGGGTACTATTGAATCACAAAGTGGTTCTTCAACTTCTAGATTGGTTTCGTCTAATGTGTTAGTTGTCAATAAGGATCCTTGGGTGGTGCCTCATCCTTCAAAAGTAGAGTCATTTGGAGAAAGTATGTTGGCTAAGCATAGTAGAGATTTCATATCAAGCAATCCATTCAACATCGACCAATGCTAATCAGAATCTCCGTCATGATATGGAATATGATCAGTTCACTTTACCCATGTCGGTCGTCCACCCTTCTAGTTCATGTGATTTATTGGATATTGAGTTTCCTTTGGATGAGGCTATCCTTAAAGCCATGACTATGGTTGATAGACCATTGGAAGATATGCATCATCACTTATCATTTCTTTTCAAGCTAGAACAATTAGTGGTTGACACAAAAAGCCTTCTTTCAAGTAGAGATATTGAGAGGTACCAATGCAACACGCTAACACATGATGTGTTTGTGGTGGAAAAATTGGTGAACATTTTGAATAATCTACCCCCTGACATCTCCATGAAGCTTTTCCCTTTCAAAGAATTTTGGGATGCATTCTCTGGGTGATCTAGTGAAATGCCAAGCTTTAACTTGATCGTGTCTAGGATTTAATTTTTGGAACTGACCAATAAATTTTCCATTCTAGTCCTTACCAACAATAAATGTATCGTATATTTACCATGTCTTGATGGGCATCAGGGCTGCGATAGATCACGATATTTATAAGTGTGTTAGTCTTTAAGTTGTTTCTAATCGCAATCGAAACTTGGTTTTGGTTTATGATTGGAATCATGATATGCTAGAAATATGGAAATTTGAACCTGTGTGGCATGGCCTTGACAATGTGTGCCACATGTTGCCGACAAAGGCCCATGAGTTCACGGATTAAAAACACGATCCTTGACCCGATCCTCGTAATGGGATCTACTTGAAGAATTACTATGTGTAAGAAGCAATGTTTTGTAGTGCTTTGTACCATATTGTATTTTTAAGGCTTTTGTTTTTAAAGTTTTGCATTATAAAGCACGAGTTGTTATCGAAGGTTTATATTGGATTTATTAAATTTTGGACTAGTGTTGTTGATCATGTATACATAACTTTGGATACATTTTCTTTGGTATCTTTATGATGATCCTTATTGAATAGTGAGGTATGTGTTTCGATCTAGCATATAGAAATAGGTTTTTCCCTACATTCCAATCTTTCATTATTAACCATCTCTTTGTCAACATTATTCCTTAGGTTCTATCCCACCAAGTTGCGACATTAGCCTTTATTTCTATTCCACGTCATAATGTAGTGCCTACCTTACATGGGATTCCCTATTTATCATTCCCTATGCCATTTGGTGCCGATGTTGGATTTATCCATAGGCCCATGAACTTGTATTTAGCAATGCCATGACTTAAAAGTTGAGAGCTCATGCTTCTCTCTTAATCTTTTTTTGACCATGTCTTGAAGGGGTTTAGGTTATTTTTGTTTCTTTGTGGTTGCATGTTCTTATTGACCACTTGTGTCTTGGTGCATACTACTATGCTGCCATTCGCTTGATCATGCTTATTGCCATTGTAGTCACTATTGACCATTTTTCATTTGTATCCATTTGCCTTTGTTTTGGGACCATTTATAACGATGAGTGGACATTACTTACCAAGAAAATTTTTGGCATTTGTTTTGCATAGGTCTATTCCATGTGATTGGAATCTAATTGCATGCCATTGAGTCGCTTGTTTTCTCCAATGTAGCATACTTTTATCTCTTATCTGGCATAAAAAACAACAAAATGATCTAAATCTATTCAATGGAAGGCTAAGATCAATCTACGTGATGATAATTTTAAAAAAAGTGTCATCTTACATGAAGTTGACATATCTCCCAGTGGAATTAGATTCCTTGAATACGAAAACAAGTGTTTGAATTTTGAAAATGAAAGAATGGGTTGCACGTTCAAGTAACCACCTCACTCACCCCTACTAAGTTGTCTCGAACGATTAATCAAAATGTATGAAAACATATTATATGGGATCATTCACCGAGTGTCCATCCAAGCGACCACCTCAATAACCCTCTACTAAGTTGTCTCAAATGATAATTGAGAATACATTGACTGTATGAAAACACCATTCACTTGGTGTACATTCAAGCGATTCCCTCCATCACCCCGTACTAAGTTGTCTCAAACGATAAACAAAAATACATGACTGTATGAAAACACACTTTATGGGACCATTCACGTGGTGCACATGTGCACTTTATGATAACACATGTTTTCTCAACAGGAAGGAATTGATTATGAATAAAATTTTCCACCCACAACTAAATGGAATATTATCAAAATGGTTATCAATTTGGCTGCACATAATGGTTAGAAATTACATTAAATGGATGTCAAAAGTTCCTTCCTGAATGGCTATCTAAAGGAATATATTTTCATGAATAAACCACAAGGATTTGAAGCTGAAGGAAAAGAACATAAAGTTTGCAAACTTATGAAGGCTTTATATGGCTTGAAACAATCTCCCCAAGCTTGGTATACAAAAATGGATGATTACCTACGAAAGGTGGGCTTTCAGCAAAGTGAATCAGATGATACATTGTATTTTTGAATGAAAGATAAGAACATGGTGACACTTGTACTCTATGTTTATGACTTAATCATAACATGAAATAATGAAGCTCACATCAAACAAGTTAAGGATGACCTTAAAGAAGGGTTCAAAATGATTGATTTAGGAACACTTCATTATTATCTTGGAGTTGATGTATCTCAACATCCTAATCAAATATTACTTAGTCAAACTAAGTATGCCACTGAATTGTTAAATAAATTTTCCATGGAAGATTGTAAGCCTTCTCTTACCCCCATGGAGCAGAAATTGAAAATTTCAAAATTTGAAGGGGGGGAATTGGTAAACAGTACAAGGTATAGGAAATTGGTTGGGAGTCTCATTTATTTGACAAATACTCAACCGGATTTGTCATATTCAGTCAATATACTTTCAAGGTTTATGTAGGAACCAAGGGAAAGTCGATGGAATTCATCAAAAGGGGTATTGAGATACATTCAAGGTACAAAATATTTTGGTCTTCTCTACAAAAGAAACAAAATTTTTACACTTGTTGGATATTCAAATGTTGATTTTGCAAGTGATATTGATGATAGAACATCCACTTC
Organism: Picea sitchensis; assembly: GCA_010110895.2. NCBI lineage: Eukaryota > Viridiplantae > Streptophyta > Pinopsida > Pinales > Pinaceae > Picea > Picea sitchensis. The sequence goes on along the minus strand of SNQJ01S0014488.1, from coordinate 287,469 downwards.
AGTTTATTTAATGAATATGGGTTCAACAATAGTATCTTGGAATTGCAAAAAGAAGACAACAATTGCCAATTCTTCAGCAGAGGCAGAGTACATATCAGCTTGGGAAGCAACATGTGAGATTGTATGGGTACGCAAAATTCTACAGGATCTTAGTGAAACTCAGAAATCACCAACTACTTTATTGATCGATAATCAGTCAGCAATAAAGATGGCCAAGAATCCAGTATTTCATTCAAAGACTAAACATGTCAACACCAAGTACCACTTCATCAGATCGCTCATCATCAAAGACATCATCAAGCCTCAATTTTGTCCATCTGAAGATCAAACTTTAGATATTTTTACAAAACCTCTTGGTAGAATAAATTTCACTAAGTTCAGAGATGAACTTGTTATTTGTAAATATGAACTTTTCGATTAAACGGGGGAATGTTAGCCTCATAATCTTAAAGTTCTATAGTCTAAGTATTTTCTAGTTTAAATAATTTTAGAAATTAGTTTATTCTAGTTCGTTAGGATAAGGGAACCTAGCTTCTATGTAAAGGACACCTATCATACTCATGTGATTATGTGATTGGTTGTTCTCCTAGATTTTAGTTTAGAGTTTAGCTATATAAACAAGTTCCTTCTTCAAGTGAGGTTAACAAGGAGATTATGAGTCCTCACTTATTATTGTAATTACTTTTTCCTTATTAATAAAATTACATGTATGAGGACACTTTTTCAACAAAAATAGATCTGGGACAAATTGAAGGTCATATATGAAGGAGACAACAAAGTCAAGGAAGCTAAAATGCAAACCTATAGAACTCAGTTTGAAAATTTTAAAATGAAGGAGGAAGAAGACATAGATGAATATCTTCAAAGAGTTGATGGAATTGTCAATTCAATCAAAGCATTAGGGGAAGAACTCAAAGACAAACCCATTGTCCAAAATATCTTGAGATCATTACCTATGAGGTATGATGCCAAAATTTCTACCCTTGAAGACAGATCAGATCTTGATAAGCTCACAATAGATGAACTACATGGGATCCTTATAGCATATGATATGAGAACAGGACAATAAAAACCAACAAAAGGAGAAAATGCCTTCAAGACATCAAAATCAAGGAAGAAACATGAGTAGGTACCTAATGAATATTTATCAGAGATATCTGATGAAGAAGTAGCTAACTTTATGAAGAAACTCAAGAAAGGGACKGGTAAATATAAGGGAAAGTTTCCTCTGATATGCTTCAMCTGTGGAAAAATTGGAYGCTTTGCTAACAAATGTCCATATCCAAAGAAGRAGGATAGTGATGATGAGGAAATTCAWAATCATAAAGAACATAATAAGGGTAAGAAAAAGAACAAAAATAAATATTACARACATAAGAAGAATCTCTACACCAAAGRGGACAACAACTCTTCTGAAGAAASTGAAGATGAAGATTTAGAGCTTCTATTTATGGGAACAAAAAMTCAATATAATGTTGTAGATGATGAAGAAAACTCTTAATTTGAAGGAKAAGTAKACCTAGAAGCATAGTTGATMAGTGCTCTGGAGGAACTAAGAAATTATAAAAAGAAGAACAAGCTACYAAGGGCACAAYTTCAAGAGTTTGAATAAGCACATCAATCARCAGAAGTAGATRMMTAAATAACCATCAAATAATCAGAGAAGATAATCAATGATTTGAAGTCTCAACTCCTAGAAGCTAAAAGAATTGAAGAAGTCATTTTAAATCAAATCAATGATAGAGAAAAAGTATGTGAGAAGCTAGAAGTTGATATTGAGTTTCTAAAAGATGAACTTGAGAAAGAAAAGAAGGGATCAAAAATTTAAAATAGTTCAAAAATCTTGGATGAAATTTTCAGTAGTCAGAGGTCACCAAACAACAAGACTGGTTTGGGATACACCCAACAATCAAATTATACATTACAAGGATCTGTCAAAATACCAATCAGTTATGTAGATTCTCTTAAAAGATCCTTAAGAAGAGAATATAATAAGGCAAGGATGATGCCATTGGAGACTGCCCCAAATAAACAAAAGTCATCACCCCTTACTAAAGAAAGAGATGGCAAGAAGAATACAATCACCATAAGAAATCCCTCTAACAGATATCAACATATATTCCTTGGACATTGCTATTCTTGCAATACTTTTGGACACAAATTAGTACATTGTAAAGGCTATTGAAAGTACAATCCAAACAATGTACAAAGAAGCAAGAATTTTAATACAGAGAAACTGAACTACAACTCTTTCTCTCCTTTACAAAATCTCAATGTTGAATGCCAAAGGTGCAACAACTATGGCCATAAATCCAGTGAATGTAGATTACCAATGCAATCCTTGAATATAGGAAACCCTAACAAACAAAATAAGAAGATATGGAAAATAAAATCTGAAGTACAAAGAAAGAAAGATGATGAATATATTGCACCTGAAATTGATGAAGTTAATAATAGGAGAATGGTGGGTAAAGCTTATAATAAGGAATATAAAAATCAATTTATTTCATATAAAGTGAATCAAGATCAAGAAAAGAGAGTTCCTAAAGAATAATATGAAACAATTGTAGTTCTTGATGATGTCCTACAAATCAATAGTCCACTAGCCAATGAAAGAAAAATGGAGAAAGAAAATTATAAAGAAGAAGATGAAGAAGTTTTTGTTACACAAAATAATGATGATGATGATGAATCTTCAATAGTATACCAACCAGAATAATTGAGTGATGATGATCTCAGAAGTTTTCCAATGCTATTTTGATGATCTATTGAAGCTCCTCCTCAACAAAAAATACGAACAAAGGAAAGGAAGGCAGATTCGGGGAAGACTTAAGGTTGTTCCTAGTGATGACCTTATGAGTATTGAAGAATTAAAATGTTACTCTTGGCTAAGGGAAATCATAAATATCGAAAAACAAAAATCAAAATTCCATCATTGTTTGTATATCTAAAACTTGAAGTTGACAAGAAAAAGGAAAGAGAAAGGAATGTGCAGTATGATTTGGAGTAAGTAATAATGCTACAAATGCTACTGAAGTATGATATGATCCATACCCAATGAGGTATTGTCAAAATAATGAGTAACTAATAAAGAGGCCCTTGGGTTACAAATGGATGAATAGATGACTAGCATCATGAAGAAATTGGGAGCAGTTTGAAAGAAAATAATGATATTCCTTGATCAACATTTGTATAATCTTGGCACGCTTTTGAAGGAAGCTAAAGGGAAACATAACTAAAACATACCCAGTGCATCATTGAATCAACATGGTTAGAAGAGGACTATAGTTTAAAGTATCATGGAAAAAATAAAACAGGTCTCAAGTATCTAAGGAAGAACTACATTAGAAGATACTATGACCAATTTAATTGTGTTTCTAAGAAGGCAGAAGTTGAATTTGGTTACTACAAAATCAAATGACTATGAGAAAAGCATTAATGTGACATATGTTGAGAAAGGGGTAGAGATAAATAGTAAAACAAAGTCCAAAAAAATGGCACAAAAATAGGGGAAGCATCACCTCAGGGGGAGCATCATCTCAGGGGGAGAAGAGAAATATTCCCTTTGTCATTGTTGTCAAATGGGAAGAGATAAAGAGTAAAAAAAAATCAACTCAAAGAACTCAAAATACAAAATACATTCACAAGGGGAGTAAGATTGTTTTACTAGGTTGCCATCAATAACAAAGGGGGAGATTGTTGACAATTTGGTTGTCATTGATTTCAATCTTGATAGATAGGTGAAGTATAATTGATTGATTGGTTTGAGAAGCATTTTCAATATTGGACATAATGTTATGAAGATGACTTGAATGTCAAGCATTGTCAATATTGGACATAATGTTATGAAGTTGACTTGAATATCAGTAGAAAGATAATATTGACTAATATATTGTATGACCTTGATGCACTCATCCTATATTGTATGAGGTTGATGAAATCACCCTAATAGAAATATGGTTTATGGTGGATTATGTCATTAACATCCATGCATAAAAATAAACTTTGAAGAAATTGTCCTGATAAAAAGGGTAAATGGAGAATCCAATATGGATGCATACAAATAAAAAATAAGAATGTTGGACATGGTGTTATAGTGTTGGCATTGATTTCAAATAAGATTAGTATGGGCATCAATATAGTCACAAAGTCAATAATTTTGGTATAAACAACTCAGCAAGAAGTTGAAGAAGTTGAAAAATTCGAAGGTTGAAGTCAAGGAAATCGGGGGTCGAAATCGAAGAGGTCGAAGAAGTCGAAGGTTGAAGTTGGATAAGTAGAATCAGACAAAATCAAAGAAGTCAAAGATCGAAGCCGAAGTCGAAGTTGAAAGAAAAGCAAGTCGGGATGACCAAAGTTGAATTACACAGGTCAGTTTTCTTCTAAGTCAATTATGTTCGAGTAGAAGTGAAGTAAATTACCTCGATGGTCGAAGATGAAAGAAAAATGAGTTGGGAAATTCAAAGTCGAATCTCTCAATTCGGTTGTATTCTTAGTCAATTCAGGCCAATAATGAAGTAACCTAAAGGTCTAAGTCGAAGCAAACTTAAATTGAGAAATACAAGTTGAGTCGAGGCTGAAGCAAGTTAGGTGTACCAAAATTACATAGAATTCTTGGGAGAACAATTCATTTGTTCCTTCCATTTCTTTCAAATTTTTAGTGGCTACTAGGCCCACATATTGGTCAAAACTTTCCATACCAAATGATAGCGAGTCTAATTGGGACTCACCATTGGGCATTTTCCCTTACTAATTGAAGGGCCATTTTGACCTGTCAACATAATTGACACTAGAAGGAGGGCTTGCAAATGAATGGCTAGTAAAGATTCACATAACCCTAACCTGACACATTCTAATCCATAAAGAAACCCCTCTCATTGCATTGGATCTCATACTCCTCACTTTGAGAAGATATTTGACCCACATCCAACTCTACTTCAAACACCTACCCAATTCACAAATCCCCTGAGTTTTTTCTAGTCTATCCCTAAAGCACTAAGTTCCTTCAAGTTAGACGTTGCTAAAATCACTAAAATAGTCAAACGCTCTTGGGATTTGACTCAAGGTTTGAGAAGATAGAATGGGAAAAAACCTATTGAATATCCTTTACCCGATATACAAAGACAATCTCTAATTGAACGACTAATCAACGTCTTCTCTCCAACCCCTATTGGTATCCCAACCGTCAAAACCCCTAATTATCAACTTTTTGATGTCTTTAGGGGAATACCTAGCCCATCTGAGCTAACCTTTGAAGAGAATTTACCTCTTAGTGTTGGTGAGCCACCCAATCCCCCTAATTCTCCTCCAATTACCCCTAGAAATTCCTCTGAAGGAGAATCATTATAAGAGGGACCTTTAGGAAGTCCCAGAGGAAATATGGCTAACGCTAATGTAAACACAAATTTTAATCAACCTTGGCTCGCTTAGGATGTGATTGTTGTCCTGGGAGATACTCACCCTTTACCAAAACATCTTGAGAAGCTTCTACCAAAGTTTAATCCTAACAGGAAAGACTCTACCAAAGATCATGTAAAAATATTTATGCTTGTGGTCAGGTTGATGAATGTAGAACACACAGATGTGGTTTGCAGAATTTTTCCTCATACTTTTGAAGGTAAATCATCTAGCTAGTATTTTTCTCTATGATAAAGGTCAATTGTATGATGGAAGGCATTTGAGACCGCTTTCATAGAGAAATTTGGAAATGATAAGAGTCCAATAATACTAGTCTTAGAATTATCTAGAATAAAAATGGATTTGAAAGAAAAAGTAAAATATTTCAACCAAATATTTTTGTCATTAATTAATAAGATTCATAATACTTATAAACATGTTGAGGTTGTATCTATCGAATTGTATACTTTATCTCTTCCAGTATCCATGGGTATTTTTGTAAATAGAGCTGAGAATGGTATCCTTGAATATACATTTGAAGAAGCCATAAAGGTAGAGAAATACATGCTCAGCCTAAAAGGACACTCTGGGCTTAACAGTGAGCAAAGAACATAATCTAATTCAAAGAAGAAAATTCTCCCAACACAAGCTCTTACCAACAAAAAGGACCAAGACTCCATGGATATGGAAATACTTGAAAGAATAGTTAAGAAACTCACTAATGAGATTGTTTATATGAAGAAAATCGCTAGGGAAAACATTCCTACAAGAATTTTTTTCAAAACCCCTTTTAGAAAGACTATACCTCCAACAAACAAAAACCCTTCTCCTATAGAGGGAATCAACATGGAGGATATTGTTAATGTGATTAAAGCTCTTACCTATGGGGAATCTTCCTTGGGTGGACAAGATGAAGAAGAAGGAGAGGACGAGACCAATGAAGAAGACCAATCAGGTAATGATAAAGAAGACTCCAAACTAGAAGCTTATTAATTATGGGATATCTCTCACAATTTGTTTAGAGGAGATGAAGATGATGATCATGTTGGAGAAATGAATTTATATCGTAATGCATATAACACCAGGACTAAATGTTTTCCTGCTATAGTAGATTCTCCTTCAACCTTTGAGAATGGAAAGAAATCATCAACCACCCAGAAATATCCTTTTACCACAATAACTCCATCTTCCCTTGCTTTCAATAGTTTTGAATATGATTTTCTACAAGACATGAAAAAGACATGAACTAATATTTCCTTGTATGAATTATTGAAGTCACCTCAAATACAAGGAAATTTTATCAACGCTCTTCAAGAAGCATCTACAGGAAAAGGTAAATATTCTAATGTAGTGGAAAACATAGTAAATATAAAAGTTGTACAAAGTTTGGATTCTGGAAAGAAAACTACTAAGAAGTAATCGAATGTCAATGATTCTTTGATTGGAAATAAGTCAAGATCTACTACCTCTCTTTTTCACCTAACATTTGAAATATCTAATAGGAATGTACACAATTGCATGGTTGATTATGGTGCCTCATCAAATATAATGCCTTATGTTGTGCACCAAAAGTTGAATTATGAACTAGGGAAATGTGATACTCAAATTGTACAATTGGATAGGTTAAATGTGAAGGTTTCTGGAGAATTGAAAAATGTTTTGATAAGGATGGATTCCAATCCTAAAGTCCATCAAACAATTGATATCATTGTGGTAGACATTCCTTAATCATATGGTCTCCTATTGAGTAGAGACTAGTCTGCACTTTTAAAAGGATATTTTTCCACTGACTGGTCTCATCTGTGGCTTCCCTATAATGGTAAACAAGACCGAATAAAAGTGGATCAAGAGAGGTATATGAAGCACATTGTAGAATATCTCAATGATCCCAATGAGCCCATAATGTTCAATCATTCAATCTTGGGAAATTACTACTCAGATGCTTTCTTTGGAAATTTTACTGTTGATACCTCTCCACACGTGGAAACAAGCAATAAATTTGAAATCCTCCATTGTACCCAGATTGTTGAGACTAACTATAATATACTAGATGGTAAAGATACTAACTTAGTTATATATGTAAATACTAACTCGAATGAAGATGCTAGCCTAGTTAAAAGCACTATGTTAGGTTAAGACCCTAACATGTGGACTTTGTTTTTTGATGGATCCAAGTCTAATGAGGGTGCAACTGCTAGTTGCATTCTTAAAGTCCCTAAAGGTAAGAAATTATTAATAACATGTAGGTTATAATTTGAATGCACAAATAATACCACAATGTATGATGCCTTGATTCAGGGGCTAAGAAAAACAACTGGCATGCAGGTGAAAATTTTGAAAGTTTTTGGTGACTCTGAGATAAATATCACACAGGTACACAACACTGTACATTGCATTTCTAGACACCTGGGAAATTATGAGCAAGAGATATGGAAATTGATTAAAATTTTTGAGGATTTTAACATTAGTCCTATTCCTTGAACAATGAATTTTGATGCTAACTTTTTAGCTAATGTAGCCTCCAAATTAATTCCATCAGAAGGATTAATGCTTGACACTTTTTCTGTGGAATTGTTATACATTCCCTCATTACTAGACAATATTACCAATTGGAGGGTATTTGGTTATGAACAACATATCATCATCTTCATAATAATGAAATATAACTTTAAATATTCGACCATTGATGAGGTGCACCATGATCAAGCGTTGAACAATTAGACAACACACTCTTCAGATCAAGATGTTAAAGATAAGAAAACCTCAAAGAACTCCATTCCAAAATATTTGGTGAGGTTAGAAAATATATATGACATTCAGTATAAGTTCAAGAAGGTAACTAACTGCAAGACAAATAGTTCATCCATGCAATATGAGGTAATTAACTTGGGAATAGATAAGAACCCTCAAATGGTCAATCTTGGAACCAACTGCTCTCATGCTAAAAAACATGTCTTTATTAGTTTGTTCAGAGAATATAAAGATATATTTGCATGGAAATATGATAATCTAAATTTTTTTGACACTAACATCATCCAACATGTAATCCTAATGAAACCTGATACAAAATCCTTTCAACAGAAATTAAGGAAAATGCATCCAAATATGGAACCTCTGGTCAAAGGTGAATCAAACATGCTATTAGATGCTAAAATTATTTTCCCTGTAAGACATACATGATGGATAGCCAACGTAGTCCCTATAAGGAATAAAAATGGAGATATTAGACTATGTGTTGATTTCATGAATTTAAATAGAGCCTCTAAGAAAGATAATTATCTTGTTCCTCCTATTGAGTAGATTTTATATTGTGTCTCTTGATCTAAATTTCTATCTCCCCTAGATGTTTTCTCAAGATATAACCAAGTCCTGGTTTCCCATGATGATCAGTTGAAAACCACCTTTAGAACTAAATGGGGAACATATTCCTATAGAAAAATGTCATTTGGACTCATAAATGTTGAGGCTACATTTTAGAGAGCTATGGACTTAGAATTCAGGGGACTGATTGATAAATTTGTTGTAGTATAACTAGATGATGTCACTATATTCTCAAAGAATAGAAAATATTATGTTCATCATATTAGGAAAAAATTTGACAGATGTAGAAGATATGGTATTTCTATTAACCTTGAGAAATCCATTTTTGTAGTAGATGAAGGAAAACTTCTAGGTTTTGGGTATCCAAATTAGGAATTATGATTGATCCAGATAGCAGTGAGGCCATATCA
>SNQJ01S0014488.1:231885-278331 GCA_010110895.2 Picea sitchensis | reverse complement strand
AAGATGTTAAAGATAAGAAAACCTCAAAGAACTCCATTCCAAAATATTTGGTGAGGTTAGAAAATATATATGACATTCAGTATAAGTTCAAGAAGGTAACTAACTGCAAGACAAATAGTTCATCCATGCAATATGAGGTAATTAACTTGGGAATAGATAAGAACCCTCAAATGGTCAATCTTGGAACCAACTGCTCTCATGCTAAAAAACATGTCTTTATTAGTTTGTTCAGAGAATATAAAGATATATTTGCATGGAAATATGATAATCTAAATTTTTTTGACACTAACATCATCCAACATGTAATCCTAATGAAACCTGATACAAAATCCTTTCAACAGAAATTAAGGAAAATGCATCCAAATATGGAACCTCTGGTCAAAGGTGAATCAAACATGCTATTAGATGCTAAAATTATTTTCCCTGTAAGACATACATGATGGATAGCCAACGTAGTCCCTATAAGGAATAAAAATGGAGATATTAGACTATGTGTTGATTTCATGAATTTAAATAGAGCCTCTAAGAAAGATAATTATCTTGTTCCTCCTATTGAGTAGATTTTATATTGTGTCTCTTGATCTAAATTTCTATCTCCCCTAGATGTTTTCTCAAGATATAACCAAGTCCTGGTTTCCCATGATGATCAGTTGAAAACCACCTTTAGAACTAAATGGGGAACATATTCCTATAGAAAAATGTCATTTGGACTCATAAATGTTGAGGCTACATTTTAGAGAGCTATGGACTTAGAATTCAGGGGACTGATTGATAAATTTGTTGTAGTATAACTAGATGATGTCACTATATTCTCAAAGAATAGAAAATATTATGTTCATCATATTAGGAAAAAATTTGACAGATGTAGAAGATATGGTATTTCTATTAACCTTGAGAAATCCATTTTTGTAGTAGATGAAGGAAAACTTCTAGGTTTTGGGTATCCAAATTAGGAATTATGATTGATCCAGATAGCAGTGAGGCCATATCAAAGATTTCCTTCCCATATAATAAGAAATCTATGCAATCTTTCCTAGGAAAAGTCAATTTTGTGCGTAGATTTGTCCCAAATTTTTCTGAAATTGTGAAGCCTTTGCAACACATGATCAAGAAGAATGATGAATCTAGATGGGGCCCTACAAAAAAATAATCCTTCATTAAAATTAGTAAATAAATAGAAAAATTTCCATCTTTAAGGATCCATGATTTTAAAGAAGATTTCATCTTATATGCATTTGCTTCCGACACTGCATTCACAGTAGTGCTCACTCAGAAAGATGATGAAGGAAATGAATTCCCTATTGCATTCATTAGTTTAGGGCTACAAGGAGTACAAATGAACTATACTAAAGTGGATAAACATGCATATCATGTATTTAAAGAAATAAATTATTTACCCTTCAGACCTTATCTTCTTAAATAGAACCAAGTGTTGGCAGCCAACTCACATTTTTCCATTGTCTTATAAGCTGCCTACACCAATGTTTTGCAAACATCAATTTTTCGTCGCAATTTTCAAATAAACGACACTTTTATTCTTTGCACCTTTTTCACACTTACTTTCGTTTTGTTTTCACGACTGTAAGTGTGAAAACTTGGTCTTTCATAGTCACATTAAAGTCATTATTTGAACCGTCGTTATCCTTTCTGTTGCTATGCCCATTGTGCTTACATTTCATTTATCATTACGCAGTTGGCAGAACCTTTTTTTTGGACATTCTTGGATTGATTGTGTGACTTTCTCTCACTAAGTTTGTGATGCATTGGCATTTGGATTTATGTGCTTTGATCTACTTAACCATTGGTTTCATGAAGATATATAGGTGTTATGATTAAACCCTTGATATATTTCATTTGATATGACACCTAGTTTCAAAAGCATTGACACACTGGTTAAACTCTTGATATGAGTTGTTACAACACATTGGCGCATTGGTCCAAAACATTGGTATTGGTTTCGATTTGTTTGTTGGTTGTTTAAAAACTATGGCATAACTTTGATTGTGCGCATTGGTTTATACACTCACCATTCATTTCATTGGTCGGGTGAGTGACATGATTTTTAAACTATACAATAGTGGGTTGAACAGCTATGAGCGTCGGCGGTTGTACCTTGGAAATAACTATTCTGCATGGCAGAAGTAAGCTCCACCACCTTCGTACGATGTCATTTATGCCTAGCCCTTACCCTTGCTTCACCCCTGTTAGCATCGGGTAACCTTTCGTGCACTCTGCTCCTGCGCATGCTATGATCCAAACCTTGGACTCACCATGTGCTCGGCTCCATGGTACTGGTCATGCGAATCGATCTGAATGGTAGCCAAGCCTTGCTACTGTTCGACAATGCCCGAAAAGACTTGGAGGATAGCGGTTGGCTTACCTTCATGCAGAGGTTTGAGGGTTTTAATTTATTTGTTGCACAACAGTTCACTCTAACTTTTGATGGTTGTAGATCCAAGGTGGGTGACGTTCAGTTGGAAATCAATGAGGAGTTCATTAGCTCTGCCATAGGGTTACTATCCACGGGCCAGCGTTGGTTCAAAAATTCCAAAGTGGAAGATGTACCATGGCCACTTCTGTTCGTTTCCTGTAAGGTCACACCTTGTGACAGAGGTATGCCCATTTCCATGCTTAAACCACGATGGCATGATCTTTTGATGGTGGTCAAAAAATTCGTGACCTATGAGGGTCGATATGGACTCGTTTTTCTCTACCACCTGTGTTTGTTAATGAATTTTATCGGGTATCCATTGAATATGCCTTTCTATTTCCAGTGTAGCCTATACAAAATGTCAAAAAGGTTTAAAAGGGAGAAGGCCGATAGTAGCCTGTTCCACCATGGTATAATTAAACTTATCATTGTTCATCGCTTAAGTCTCCATGGTGATAGCTGGTGAGCTTTTATCGCTCGAAATGGTTTTGATGATACAGACCCTATCCAGATTAACAAGCCTATGATTAACGAGGTTAAGGTTGGGCCACCTGTGCCCTTCCATGACCTACTCCCTCCTCCTAAACCCTCGATCGATCCCGATGTTGACTTACCCGACACTATAACCGAGGAGGTTAAGGCTATTAGAAATCCTGTGAGCAAAAAGGTTAGAGGTAATCCTACTATTGATGGAAAAGGAAAAAAGAATGCTCAACTTATCTCAAGAATGGCTAGGAATAAGCCTAAACCTAGTGTTGAACAGAAGCCCATAATCCTTAGTGAGGATTCAGACTCTGACATAGAAGGATTCCTAGCTAGTGAGTACCCTTACTCACAGGGTCTGTGCTCCGAGCCACCTTATGATTTCATTTCGAATCTTACCCCTTGCCTAAGGAACAATCCCGGTTACCTAGGGATCAAACTACCTAATGAAACCCTCAGCAATAAAACCAAACCCTCACCTGCATTTTCAAAGCCCGGATAGTCGTCATGTGACCAATGTGATTGGTGGTTGGAACGATACTATATAGACGTTCCTGCACTTCAATCGAAAATCAAATCGCTAGAATACCAAGTTGCAATGTTGACCAGCCAAAGGGATAAGTTTCGTGCTATTGATAGCAAGCAGAGGACTACTGGTTCCATCATTTTTCGAAATGTTGAATCAGCTACAGCTGTTGTCAACTCCAAAATGTCATGATCAAGCCATCTGCTCATCATACAGGTATAAATTTTGATATCATTCTAGTTTTGTAACTGACCAGGGTTAATATAACGATTTGGATTTGGTTTTCAAATAGATCTGTTTATCATTTGAAATGGCTCTGTCATAACGTTGTTCATCCTGTACATTGCTTCCATTGAATATGGTTTCGATTTGGATACACAATTTTCTCATACCCAGTTTATCCTTTGATAGATTTTCATATGATTTGATTTGTTTGTCTGTTAAGTTAACAAAATCAATGGTTCACTTTCAATTGAATTTGTTTGTATCTAATTTGAACAGGAGGTTTTCATGCTAAATTTAGAGCACGATCATATTTTGATTTGGTATGATTTCGTTGTAGTCAGATCACATCGACCCTAATTGAGTTTTGATGAGTTGAAATGATTTCGTGAGTTTGGTTGTTACGATCTTTTGATATGTTGTGTCATGTAATCTTCTAAAACAAGAATACAACTCTGTTTGGCTTTGATTTGGAAAGAACAACTCTATTTTTTATGAAAACGATATTCTCATTTAAGCCTGTGCAAATACACCTGAATCATGGAACGATTTTTGATTCACGATAATGGTGGTAAACCCCAGTTGTTTGATTCTCTTGATTGGATTGATGTGTATCTTTAGTTACTATGATCGATTTTACGAGTTGTATTCGTATCAAAAATAGACTTGATTGCAGCTCTGTTAATTTTAATTTTCAAACGAGTTTGTTAACTCAGACCGACTTATGTTGTTTCTGTCAAATTCGTATGAGGAAATTTGGGTGATAGTCGTTTCAAAATGAATTCAAGAAATGATTTTGTGAATGATTTTGTCTGCCCCAATTTGGAATCACAAGCGATTGGACAACTCTTACGAACCCTGTTATCAACTGATTGATCCTGTTATGATTTTGTTTGTAAACATTTACGCACCAGTTTTTATTTGATTCGCTCATGATATGGATCGTTTGTTATGTCAATACAGTTATGACGATTGGAAAATGATCTTGTTTAGATTCGATCGTGTTTCCTGTTAATGAGGTAGCATAACAATTGCCTGCGATTTGTTTTTATATCGATTTCAGTTTGATATAAAACGATTTCATTACTATTTGATTTGATTCTATTCACCCGACTTTATGGTAACAAACGAAACAGAGTATATGCATCTTTGTAGTCATTCGATTTTAGTTTTGTTTTAATCTTGAATTAGTATAGCAATCTCAATTTGAGTGATTCGTTTGTCTTTCAATTAGCTATTAGGTACTTGTAAATAGTTGAATTTAATTCTTTAAAGGATTTGAATTGTTTTTAATGCTGATTCTGTGTCTGATTTAGACCAGCTACAGAATTGCAAGATTTTGTAGCTAGTCTATAGAATTAGATTTTTATCATTTTCTTTAATAAAATATCCTTCTAACTTGTCCATTTTTAACCCTTTTCAGGTACATATGAATTGCATTGGGCATGCTGGACAGTCCAGGGGATATTTGTGTGTTTTAGTTTTGTTTTAGGTTCCTAGTTTAGTCGGACTTGGGATATCTTCCCAGATTTTATGTAAACAGATTGATGACTTCCACAGGGAGGTTTTACCCTGTGGAAGGTCTTTAAATACTTATTATTTTGTGTAATAAGAACATCCTCACTTGTGGGAGAACCAGGTTATGGATTTCTAATACAAACTGAGACAGGAGTTGATGTTTTGCTATAGCTTTCACCTTTCAATATATCAATCTTTTGTTTCAAGTTTATGCTTATCAATTTGTAGTTGATTATAGACTACTTTAGCTATCATAGTCTATTGCAGAATGATATGAATTAATTAATTCTTTATCCATAATCTGACCTCTTTCATTATTTAAAAAGTACAACAATTACTTGTTTCATTTAATGAATCACATATTTCTCTTCTTCATTAATTGAATCATTTGGTATAGATCATTGCATACAGGTTTATCTAACTGTGGAGATTTATAAATTATATGATTGCTGTAATTTTTATGTCTTGTTTGTCCTGTAATCATACTTGAAGAGCACTGCAGCTTATTGTTTACGAGAAGCTCCTGTATAATTCGGTGCGGATTTCCTCCCTCCAATCAGCTAAGACAATCATCATACAGGACAAATCTGGAGCATTTCTCCAGGTCAGCTTGTGATTTATTTGTTAGTTTATTTGTTAGTATAATATTAGTAGTTTCGTGAGATATATGTTTAGTTATATTTGTAATTAGAATTAGTGTATTAGTTGTTTAAGTTTAGTTAGTTTTTGTTTCATTTCTTGTTCATAAAATTATAAAATCAACAAAAAATATCTTTCTCTGTCTTAGGGCAGAATACAAATGAGTTTTTCAGGTTTTATTCAAATCTGTAAATTGTAGATATTGTACATTTTGTGAATAAGTTTTATTTCAGTTAGTATTTAGATATTTAATTAGTTAGAGTTAGTATAGTATTAGATAGTAGATTGTATATAAATAGTTTTAGTTAGTTTGTTTTAATAGTTAGTTTTAGTTAAATTAGTTTAGTTTGTTTTAATAGTTAGTTTTAGTTAAATTAGTTAGTTTAGAGTAGTTTTCTTTTTGTTTTCTTAGGACCTTTAGATCGGCTAACGGAGCCGCTAAACCCGTCAGGGTGGTTCATCCCAAATGGCTTGGGTTATTAGACAACGTCGGACCGGTTCCACTCTTCCAGTTGACGGACGATCGATTTCGCCCATCAACAAATGGCGCTAGAAGGAGGGGTTGAATTTAATTAATGGCACGAGGCGGTCGCAAGAATCCTCCTCCACCTAATCGTTCACCTATTGTGACTAGAATCCATTCAAACGATAATATTCCCCTTCAAACAACAACTACTTCAACCGACAATCCTCAGATCACAGTTGAGACAACAACCCCTAATCCTACAGGTGGTGGCATACAAGTGATTGTTCGTCAATCTCTTATAAAAACACACAGTGCCTTAGATCATCTGAGGCAACCAAACTGTCTGTGGGGTCAACCTTTGGACTTCTCTGATATCAAAGAACAATTAGGAGACACTAACCTCACTGTGAATCCCACAAATCCAATCTTAAATCCTGCTGCAAGAGGATCTAGGATACCTCCTTCGCCACCTCCATCATCTCCTTCCTCTTCTGGAGGAGATTCCTCTGACGAAGGCAATTCTCCTTCTCAGCCTTCCACACTGACTACACCAATGGAAAATCAGAACAATTCTGCTATACCTTGGCTTGACCAAGATGTCGTAGTTGTACCTGGAGCTCAGCACCCTCTACCTAAACACCCAGAGAAATGGCTTCCCAAGTTTGAACCTGACTCAAAATAGATCGCTGAAGATCACATTAAAAAGTTTATGTTAGCCATAAGACTTTGCAATGTTGAACATGAAGACGTTGTCTATAGGTTGTTCCCATATACTTTCGAGGGCAGTGCATCCACCTGGTACTTTACCCAACAACCCCATACCATCGTGTCTTGGGAAAAATTCAAGTCGTTCTTTTTGGAAAAGTTCGAACACAGTAAGCCTCTAGAAGTCCTAGTCATGGATCTTTCTAGCTTAATAATGAACCCAAAATAAAAAGTTAAAGACTTTAATCAAATATTCTTGACACTTAAAAATCGAATCCATATAGATTCCATGCCTTCCGAGAGTCTTATAATAGCTTACTACACTAAAGCTTTGCATCAAAGTATAGCTATTTGGGTTAAACGATCTAAGAAAGCCACGTTGTTAGAAGCCTTCGAGGAGGCCAGCCAGATTGAAAAAGACATACTTAGTCTTAAAGACTCTTCTAGCAATGAAACATATACTAGTTCTTCTTCCAAAAAGAAGATTGAAATTCTCCCCAAACCCACTCAAAGTAAAACACAGCCTGAAATCTCGGATTTAGAAAACCTAACTAAAGTTGTACAAAAATTGTCAAATCAAGATATAGACTTAAAAAGGACGACCGAGGAAGCTTCCTCGAGAAAAGGACCTTACAAGCCCCCATTCCAGAAGCCTTTTCCTACCAACCGATCTAATCCAACCACCGAAGGCCTTAATCTAGAAAGTCTACAATGCGCTCTCCAAACAATTCTAGAAGCCCAAGATAACTTGATGCCTCTTGAGATTCTTGAGCAAGTAGTCGAACAAGAGACAGTTCAAGAAGAAGAGTCTTCTCCAAAAAAATTTGGACACTTCTCGGATAGCATCTTTCAAGCTAACTTCGAGATAGTTCATCCTTATAATACCAGGAGTAAGACAACAAACAAACCTTCTTCCGAAAACACTACAACTTCACCTCCAAAGCAATCTAAACCAGCTGAGACTAAACAGAGTAATGTGAAACCCAACTTGGATTAAGATGTAGTTGAAGATCTTAAAAATTTAAGGGCTAACATTTATGTTTATGAGTTACTGAAATTTCCATTTTTGTTACAAAAAATGTTACAAAATATTTCAGAGAATGGCAAAAATGGTAATTCAAGTAGTAACAAGGTTGTGTAAAACAAAGTTCCTCAGAAGACTTCCACTAAAAACAATCCTGATCCTCAAGATAAAGGAAGCCTTCCTGTAAGTATTGTAAATAATGTAAATAACGTAGATAAAGTAGCTTTAGAAACTGCGAGTAAAAAGCCACAAGCTACTACTCTTAGTACTCGCAAAAATGTTCCTCCATTCTTATTAACTTTCAAAATCTTCAATAGAAACATGCATAATTGTATGGTAGACTCAGGGGCATCATCCAATGTGATGCCATGGTCTGTATGCCAAAAGATCAATGTTGAAGTTGAGCCCTCTACTTTAAAAATCATACAACTTGATTAGACCAATGTTAAAGTTATAGGCGAACTAAAAAATGTACTTATTAGATTATCGTCTAACCCCAAGGTTCATCAGGTTATTGATATAATCGTTGTGGATATTCCAAAAGTGTATGGTATTTTTCTAAGCAGGGACTCGTCGGAGTAGCTACATGGTTATTTCGCGACAGATTGGTCTCACCTATGGCTTCCAGAGAACGACAAGCCTAATAAGATCAAGGTGAATCGTGAACGCTACCTTAAGTTCACGGTCACAGATTTGAACGATCCCAACGAACCATTTACACCTTCTGCTGATTCACCCAAAGTACAAGGGATGGACACCTTCTTTGGCAATTTCATGGTCGAGGCTTCACCTATCACCAATCCAGAACAATAGTCCGAGATTGTAGCATATATGCAGCCAACAACTTCTACACAACGATCTCATGTGCCCGATAGAAATCAAATTTGGTCTCTTTATTTCGACGGGTCTAAGTCTAAAGAAGGAGCTGGCGCAGGCTGCGTTATTATCGATCCGATAGGTAACAAGACATTAATTGCATGTAGGTTGGAATTTGAATGTACTAATAATACTGCAGAATATGAGGCTTTACTGCAAGGTCTCAGAAAAGATTTAGATATGAACATTCAAAACTTGGTTGTTTTTGGCGACTCTGAAATAGTGGTTAGACAGGTAAGAGATTATATCCACTTCCTTTCTCCGCATCTCAAAAGCTACTAGTCTGAGGTATGGAATTTAATGAATAAATTTTTTGCTTTTAATATAAATTCTATTCCTAGATCAAATAATGTTGAAGCTGATTTATTAGCTAATGTAGCTTCTAAACTTCTTCCTGCAGAAGGATTGTCCCCAAACGCATTCTCCGTCGAGCTGTTGTTTCGACCATCCGTTCCTGACAACATCATGAACTGGAGAGTCTTTGACGACGATCAATAGATCATCGACTTTCTGCACATGGAAGAAACCTTTCAAGGCGCGGTGATAGATGAACGCACACATGATGACAATTTGCACGATTTTATGGTAATACCTGATCCGAAAACTCCTGAAGCTCTATCGGACATGGTAAATTCGATACCCAAGTCTGTAGTTAGATTAGAGAAGTTTTATGATTTTGAAGATAAATTTAAAAAGATGGTCAATTGTAAAACCAATAGTTCCTCATTATCTTATGAAAAAGTAAACCTAGGAAATAATGAAAATCCTCAGTGCATTAATCTAGGGTTGGGGTGTTCTCAACAAGAAAAAGCTGCATTTGTTAAATTATTTAAAGAATTTAAATATGTATTTGCATGGACATATGATGACCTTAAAACTTTCGATCCTAATATCATACAACATGTTATTCCCATGAAACCCCAAACCTTGACCTTCCAACAGAAACTGAGGAAAATGCACCCTAAACTAGAACTAACCATTCAAAAAGAATTGAATAAGCTCCTAAATGATAAAATAATTTTTCCTGTTAGGCACACTCAATGGGTTTCTAACCTCATCCCAATCCGGAAGAAAAGCGGGGAAATCCGACATTGCGTCGATTTCTGAAACCTTAATAGAGCGTCTGATAAAGACAACTATCTTGTCCCACCCATGGAACAGATCCTTCAACAGGTATCTAGTTCCGAGAGGCTATCCTTACTGGATGGTTTCTTGGGGTACAACCAAGTCCTGGTGTCTCCACCAGACCAACTCAAAAATACCTTTCGTACCCCGTGGGGCACTTATGCTTATCGTAAAATGCCCTTTGGATTGATTAATGTCGGTGCCACTTTTCAGAGAGCAATGGACATTGCTTTCTGAGGCTTAATCAATCAGTCCATTGTAGTTTACTTGGATGATGTGACTGTATTTTCTAAAAAAAAAGACAATCATCTAGCTCACTTACGAGCTGTTCTACTTCGATGTCGTAAATACGGCATCTCCCTAAATCCCAAAAAGTCCATCTTTGCAGTAGAACAGGGTAAACTCTTAGGATTCATTGTGTCTAGTGAAGGGATGATTATTGACCCCGATAGGACTCAAGTCATTGCAAAAATTCCCCCTCCTACATCCAAAAAATCCATGCAGTCTTTCTTAGGCCAGATTAACTTCGTGAGGAGATTCATCCCCATTTTCTCTGAAATGGTTAGGCCTTTACAGAACCTAATTAAGAAAGACACTCAATATCACTGGGGATCCCTAGAAAATCAGGCTTTTAATGCAATAAAGAAGGCCATAATAAATGCTCCATCTCTCATGAGCCCTGACTTCTCTCAAGACTTTACACTCTATACTTTTGCCTCTGACCATTCCTATGCTACCGTCCTAACTCAGAAGAACCCCAAGAACAATGAAGTACCCATTGCCTTTATGAGATTTTCTTTCAAAGGCAATGAACTTAACTACCCATCGGTAGATCGGCAAGCCTACATTGTCTTCAAAGCAGTTAAGCATTTCTGGTCTTACCTTTTGAAGTCAAGGACAAAGGTCATTGTCCCCTACCCAGCCGTGAGGAACCTGTTAGTGCAGAAGGAACTAAGAGAAAAGAGAGCTAATTGGGTCACCTCCTTGCAGGAGTATGACTTAGAAATCACCCCAGCTCAGATAGTGAGAGGCCAAGGGTTATGCAAGTTAGTTGTTGATTCAGCAGCAGGACAGCAAGAAGAAAGTGATACATCAGACCTAGGACAACATGATCAAAGTCTAATCTGTTGCACACAAAACCCTGTCAGTCCTTGGTATGACGATATTAGATTCTGTCTTGAACATGGGTCAGCACCTCATCACCTAGATCCCGCTAAGAGAAGAGCATTGAGGTTAAATTATGCCTCCTTTCATCTGGTTAATGGTATCCTGTTTCGTCAAAATTCTGACGGCGTACTGATGCGCTGCCTTGAAAAAGATGAAGCAGAAAAAGTCTTGCTTGAGTTGCATGCAGGAGAAGTTGGTGGTCATTTTGGTGGTGATACCACCACCCATAAGGTTTTAAGAGCCGTTTATTACTGGCCCATGCTTTTTAGAGACACCCATGCCTTCTGTCGTAAATGTATCATTTGTCAGAAAGCATCAGGGCGGTTACAAAAACCATCCTTTCCTTTACAGCCCGTTTCGGTAGATTCTCCTTTTCAGCAGTGGGGCCTTGATATCATAGGTCCAATCAACCCCCCATCCTCACAACAGCACAAATTTATTGTGACAACCACGGATTACTTTACCCTATGGTCTGAAGCTGCCACATTAAGAACTGTCAACATTAGTCAGGTAATTGCCTTTCTAAATTTGAATATTATCACTCGTTTCGGTATCCCTGACTGTTTAGTCTTTGACAACACTTCTTAATTTTCCTCTCTTGAGATGAGCAAGTTCTCTTTGGAAAAAGGAATTAAACTGAAGTATTCTGCTAGTTATTACCCCCAGGGAAACGGATTGGCAGAATCCACAAACAAAAACTTGATTAAAATTATCAAGAGAATGGTGGTTGAAAATCACAAAAATTGGCACAATGCGCTACTGAATGCGCTGTGGGCTGATAAGGTAATGCCAAAATATTCTATAGGTAACTCCCCCTTTTTTCTTGTTTATGGCAGAGAAGCAATTCTGCCACCTCACATTCTTCTTCCTTCGCTACAGTTGTCACAGAAAGTCCAAGAAGAAGATTGTCCCCCTCTAGAAAACCGAATTAACGCTTTGATGAAGCTAGAAGAGGTAAGAGCCCAAGCTAAACATAAATTAGATCAACATCAACAATTGGTTAAAAGCTGGTTCGATACTAACTCTGCTTCCGATAGGAATTTTGAAGTAGGTGATCTCGTCCTGAAATGGGACAAACCGCATGAGGGAAAGGGAGAGCACATGAAATTTCAAAATTTGTGGCTTGGACCGTTTTTTATTGCTGAAGAGTTGGGTCCCAATTCTTTTCGATTGCAGAATCTTGAAGGGCAGCCTGACACCTACCCGGTGAATGGCCAAGCCTTGAAAAGATACTTTTCTTGATAACAACCTTTGTATATTATGTACATATTTAGCTTTGGTTTGATTTTTGTTTGCCTTTTGTTTTTGATTTTTCCTTTGAATTTGTCAACTTGTGTTTTTGGAAAATACACGTACCTGTACACTGAGCTATGCAGAGAAAGACAACAGAAAATTCCTTTGCTGAAATAACTGCTAAGAAAATTTGTATAAACATTAATGGTATATTTCTGAAATTTATATCTGTGTTGGAAAAAGTCTGTTGTTTGAAAGAAGTTGATTGATTTCAATCTCTGGGAAAAGCTTGTCATGATCATCTATTATATTTTTACGCTGTCCCTATTCCTTAAGGGAATGACTCAAAAGATGTCTCCCTGCTTTAAGAAGTTGTTTTTTTAAATGAAACATCTCCGGATCTTGATAAAGGACAGTTCTAAAAAATTCTGATGAGGTCTGAAAAAATGTGTTAAAATATCATGATTTTCAGCGTCACCCCGCTCAGCTATATATCTATGAGAAACAAAACAAAATAAATTATAAATAGAGCTGTGGGAAGTGCTTGTAAACCCATCGGGATGCTGAACAGGTCTGCTGGCAGTGGGTAAATGCATGCATGATGCCAAGACAACTTTGTCGGGGTACTGAACATTCCCGCTGGCAGCGAAGCAATGTCGGGTATATGAAAATTTGCAAATAAGAAACCTCTTTAATGTCTTTTATTCTGATCTAGAACTTCTTGGCAGGATACAGATGTCAAAGTGGGTTAAATGGAAACCCCTTCGAGGCTATAGACGCCTGCTGGAAGCAGTGGCTCTGTCAACAGTATTGGAGATTTTATCTTTAATATCGTGACTTGCTGGTCTTAAGACTATTATCAGTTTTCATCTTTTAAAACACTGCTTGAATAGTTGGTAAATGATGATGTTTATACGATTTTCTGGTTGTTATTTTTGAATTGGAATTATCTTTGCTGTCCTAATCTTAATTTGTTCCTTTTGGCAAAGATAACTGCATCTACCAGTGTGTCGCCATTGTTGGCAACCAACTCACATTTTTCCATTGTCTTATAAGCTGCCTACACCAATGTTTTGCAAACATCAATTTTTCGTCGCAATTTTCAAATAAACGACACTTTTATTCTTTGCGCCTTTTGCACACTTACTTTCGTTTTGTTTTCATGACTGTAAGAATGAAAAATTGGTCTTTCGTAGTCGCATTAAATTCATTATTTGAACTATCGTTATCCTTTATGTTGGTATGCCCATTGTGCTTACATTTCATTTATCAGTACGCAGTTGGCAGAACCTTTTTTTTGGACATTCTTGGATTGATTGTGTGACTTTCTCTCACTAAGTTTGTGATGCATTGGCATTTGGATTTATGTGTTTTGATATACTTAACCATTGGTTTCATGAAGATATATAGGTGTTATGATTAAACCCTTTTTATATTTCATTTGATATGACACCTAGTTTCAAAAGCATTGACACACTAGTTAAACTCTTGATATGAGTTGTTACAACACATTGGCGCATTGGTCCAAAACATTGGTATTGGTTTCGATTTGTTTGTTGGTTGTTTAAAAACTATGGCATAACTTTGATTGCACGCGTTGGTTTATACACTCACCATTCATTTCATTGTTCGGGCGAGTGACATGACTTTTAAACTATACAATAGTGGGTTGAACAGCTATGAGCGTCGATGGTTGTACCTTGGCAATAACTATTTTGCATGGCAGAAGTAAGCTCCACCACCTTCGCACAATGTCATTTATGCCTAGCCCTTACCCCTGTTTCACCCCTGTTAGCATCGGGTAACCTTTCGTGCACTCTTCTCCTGTGCATGCTATGATCCAAACCCTGGACTCACCGTGTGCTCGGCTCCATGGCACTGGTCGTGCGAATCAAGCCGAATGGTAGCCAAGCCTTGCTACTGTTCGACAATGCCCGGAAAGACTTGGAGGATAGTGGTTGGCTTACCTTCGTGCAGAGGTTTGAGGGTTTTAATTTATTTGTTTCACAACAGTTCTTTTGACTTTTGATGGCTGTAGAGCCAAGGTGGGTGACGTTCAGTTGGAAATCAATGAGGAGTTCATTAGCTCTGCCACACGGTTACCGTCCATGGGCCAGCGTTGGTTCAAAAATTCCAAAGTGGAAGACGTGTCATGGCCACTTCTGTTTGTTTCCTGTAAGGTCACATCTTGTGACATAGGTATGCCTATTTCCATGCTTAAACCATGATGGCATGATCTTTTGATGGTGGTCAAACAATTCGTGACCTGTGAGGGTTGATATGGACTCATTTTTCTCTACCACCTGCGTTTGTTAATGAATTTTATCAGGTATCCATTGAATATGCCTTTCTATTTCCAGCGTAGCCTATACAAAATGTCAAAAAGGTTTAAAAGGGAGAAGGCCGATAGTAGCCTGTTCCACCATGGACTAATTAAACTTATCATTGTTCATCACTTAAGTCTCCACGGTGATAGCTGGTGAGCTTTTATCACTTGAAATGGTTTTGATGATACAGACCCTGTCCAGATTGACAAGCCTATGATTAACGAGGTTAAGGTCGGGCCACCCGTTCCCTTCCATGACCTACTGCCTCCTCCTAAACCCTTGGCCGATCCTGATGTTGACTTACCCGATGCTATAACTGAGGAGGTTAAGGCTATTAGAAATCCTGTGAGCAAAAAGGTTAGAGGTAACCCTACTGTTGATGGAAAAGGAAAAAAGAATGCTCGGCTTATCTCAAGAATGGCTAGGAATAATCCTAAACCTAGTGTTGAATAGAATCCCATAATCCTTAGTGAGGATTCAGACTCTGACATAGAACACTTCCTAGCTAGTGAGTACCCTTACTCACAGGGTCTATGCTCCGAGCCACCTTATGATTTCGTTTCGAATCTTCCCCCTTGCCTAAGGAACAATCCTGGTTACCCAGGGATCAAACTACCTAACGAAACCCTCAGCAATAAAACCAAACCCTCACCCGCATTTTCAAAGCTCGGACAGTCGTCATGTGACCAATGTGATTGGTGGTTGGAATGATACTATATAGACGTTCCTGTACTTCAATCAAAAATCAAACCGCTGGAAGATCAAGTTGCAATGTTGACCAGCCAAAGGGATAAGCTTTGTGTTGTTGATAGCAAGCAGAGGACTACTGGTTCCATCATTTTTCGAAATGTTGAATCAGCTACAGCTATTGTCAACTCCAAAATGTCATGATCAAGCCATCTGCTCGTCATACAGGTATGGATTTTGATATCATTCTAGTTTTGTAACTGACCAGGGTTAATATAACGATTTGGATTTGGTTTTCAAATAGCTCTGTTTATCATTTGAAATGGATCTATCATAACGTTGTTCATCTTTTACATTGCTTCCATTAAATATGGTTTCGATTTGGATACACGATTTGCTCATACCCAATTTAGCCTTTGATATATTTTCATATGATTTGATTGGTTTGTCTATTAAGTTAACGAAATCAATGGTTCACTTTCAATTGAATTTGTTTGTATCTAATTTGAACAGGAGGTTTTCATGCTAAATTTAGAGCACGATCATATTTTGATTTGGTATGATTTCGTTGTAGTCGGATCACATCGACCCTAATTGAGTTTTGATGAGTTGAAACGATTTCGTGAGTTTGGTTGTTACAATCTTTTGATATGCTGTGTCATGTAATCTTCTAAAACAAGAATACAACTCTGTTTGGCTCTGATTTGGAAAGAATGACTCTGTTTTTTATGAAAACGATATTCTCATTTAAGCCTGTGCAAATGCACCCGAATCATGGAACAGTTTTTGATTCACGATAACGGTGGTAAACCCCAGCTGTTTGATTCTCTTGATTGGATTGTTGCATATCTTTAGTTACTATGATCAATTTTATGAGTTGTATTCGTATAAAAAATAGACTTGATTGCATCTCTGTTAATTTTAATTTTCAAACGAGTTTGTTCACTCAGACCGACTTATGTTGTTTCTGTCAAATTCGTATGAGGAAATTCGGGTGATAGTCGTTTCAAAATGAATTCAAGAAATGATTTCGTGAATGATTTTGTCTGCCCCAATTTGCAATCACAAGTGATCAGACAACTCTTATGAACCCTGTTATCAACTGATTGATCATGTTATGATTTTTTTTGTAAACATTTACGCACCAGTTTTGATTTGATTCACTCATGATATGGATCGTTTGCTATGTCAATACAGTTATGACGATTGGAAAATGATCTTGTTTAGATTCGATCGTGTTTCCTGTTAATGAGGCAGCATAACAATTTCCTACGATTTTTTTTTATATCGATTTCAGTTTGATATGAAACAATTTCATTACTATTTGATTTGATTCTATTCACCCGACTTTGTGGTAACAAACGAAACAGAGTATATGCATCTTTGTAGTCATTCGATTTTAGTTTTGTTTTAATCTTGAATTAGTATAGCAATCTCAATTTGAGTGATTCGCTTGTATTTCAATTAGCTATTAGGTACTTGTAAATAGTTGAATTTAATTCTTTAAAGAATTTGAATTGTTTTTAATGTTGATTCTGTGTCTAATTTAGACTAGCTACATAATCGCAAGATTCTGTAGCTAGTCTATAGAATCAGATTTTTATCATTTTCTTTAATAAAATATCCCTCTAACTTGTCTATTTTTAACCCTTTTCAAGTACATCCAAATTGCATTGGGCATGCTGGACAGTCCAGGGGATATTTTTGTGTTTTAGTTTTGTTTTAGGTTCCTAGTTTAGTCAGACTTGGGATATCTTCCCAGATTTTATGTAAACAGTTTGATGACTTCCACAGGGAGGTTTTACCCTATGGAAGGTCTTTAAATACTTATTATTTTGTGTAATAAGAACATCCTCACTTGTGGGAGAACCGGGTTATGGATTTCTAATACAAACTGAGACAAGAGTTGATTTTTTGCTACAACTTTCGCTTTTCAATATATCAATCTTTTGTTTCAAGTTTATTCTTATCAATTTGCAGTTGATTATAGACTACTTTAGCTATCATAGTCTATTGCAGAATGATATGAATTAATTAATGCTTTATCCATAATCTGATCTCTTTCATTATTTAAAAAGTAAAGCAATTACTTGTTTCATTTAATGAATCATAGATTTCTCTTCTTCATTAATTGAATCATTTGGTACAGATCTTTGCATATAGGTTTATCTAACTGTGGAGATTTATAAATTATATGATTGTTGTAATTTTTATGTCTTGCTTGTCCTATAATCATACTTGAAGAGAACTGCAACTTATCATTTACGAGAAGCTCCTGGATAATTCGGTGCGGGTTTCCTCCCTCCAATCAGCTAAGACAATCATCATACAGGACAAATCTGGAGCATTTCTCCAGGTCAGCTTGTGATTTATTTGTTAGTTTATTTGTTAGTATAATATTAGTAGTTTAGTGAGATATATATTAGTTAGATTTGTAGTTAGAATTAGTGTATTAGTTGTTTAATTTTAGTTAGTTTTTGTTTCATTTCTTGTTCATAAAATTATAAAATCAACAAAAAATATCTTTCTCTGTCTTAGGGCAAAATACAAATGAGTTTTTCAGGTTTTATTCAAATCTGTAAATTGTAGATATTTTACATTTTGTGAATAAGTTTTATTTCAGTTAGTAGTTAGATATTTAATTAGTTAGAGTTAGTAGAGTATTAGATAGTAGATTGTATATAAATAGTTTTAGTTAGTTTGTTTTAATAGTTAGTTTTAGCTAAATTAGTTTAGTTTGTTTTAATAGTTAGTTTTAGTTAGATTAGTTAGTTTAGAGTAGTTTTCTTTCTGTTTTCTTAGGACCTTTAGATTGGCTAACGGAGCCTCTAAACCCGTCAGGGTGGTTCATCCCAAATGACTTGGGTTATTAGACAACCCCGGACCAGTTCCACTCTTCCAGTTGACGGACAGTCGATTTCACCCGTCAACACCAAGGTAATGGTGTTGTACTCTACAGTGAGAAATCTGCTGGTAAAAAAATATTTGGGAGAGAAACGAACTCGCTAGATGAATACCTTACAAGAGTACGACCTGGAGATAAATCCTACCAAAATAGTGAAAGTGTAAGGACTCTGCAAACTTGCAATAGAGTTAAAAGAAACACTGAACGATGAGGAAGACATGTATAACCAAGCATCCCTAATTGTGGATGCAATTCGTTACATCCTTGCTCCCATTGACTATTGGTACTATGAGTTGAAATATTTACTAACTCATGGTAGTTCCCAAATATACTTGGAACCTAGAAAAAGGATATCTCTTAGACTGAAATCAACTCAATACCATCTCATCAATGAAATTCTTGTTAGAAGAAATTATGATCATGTTCTTATGAGATATCTTGAAAAATTAGATGTAGAAAAGGTCCACTGTGAGTTGCATGATGGTCTTTCTCGAGGAAATTTTGGAGGGGACACCACAACACAAAAAATTCTTAGAGAAGGATATTACTAGCCGACAATGTTCAAAGATTCCCATTCATATGCAAGTAAATGCGAGATTTGTCATAAGTCAGCCGAGAGGGAAAAGAGGCATGTTTTTCCTTTACAACATGTATCAGTTGATAGTCCCTTTCAATACCGGGGTTTAGACATCATTGGGGAAATCAATCCTAATTCCTCCCAACTCCATAAATATTTATTGAAAGAAAGTGATTACTTCAAAAGGTGGACTGAAGTTGTGCCTTTGAAAATAGTAAATGAAAACCATGTGATTTATTTCCTTAAATCCCACATCATTACCAAGTTTGGCATTCCCCAATCTTTAGTATTTGATAGTGCAAAATAATTTTCATCGCTAAAATTGACTTAATTTGCACTTGAAAAGAATATAAAAATTCACTCTAAGTTTACATTTAGCACTTTGTGTATGAACTTGGCTTGTGAGTGGGATTTCCCACTTCATTGGGAAATCCCACATCATAGAGCCTTTAAACCCTTTACTTATTCAATTAGGTGGACATCATTTTAGTGATCCTTTTTCATTTTTTAGAAATCGTCACATGATATCAAGAATTAGTGGGTCATCCAATATGGGAGGACATATTCCCACATCCCCTAATGTGACTAGAGGAGTCATAATGTCCATCTCCATTCCACTAGTTAGTGGGATAGATACTTCCACTTCTATACCTTAGACATCAGGTGTTCCCTTTGTGGAATGTCACTTGTCACATCTCTTCCTTCCACTATTTTACCAATATTTAGTATGCCCACTGTCAATCCATCAATGCCTATGTCTGTATTCATTTTCGGTAGAGGAAAAATCCTTGGTTTTATTGATAGGAGTGGGTTCCCACCTATTTCTAGTATACCCCTAGGTAGTCCAACAATACCTAACACTGGTTTTACTTTTGGTTGGAACTTTAATCCTAGGTTTGGCTTACTGAACAACATTTCTATCATCTTTGGGGGCATCAATGTCCTTGAGGATAATAGTATGGGGGGGTCTATAATTCCATTAGGACTGCAATGTCCGTCATTAATCCATCAAAAAATGTCTTTCTTAGTGACCTTGAATTTATTGGATCTATCTTGATTGAAAATGAACCCATTAAGAATCAACTCACATAGTCAGTAATACCCATGAAATTACCATCAAACATACACAAGTTTGACGGAAATCTTGGAGAAGATCCTTCCATGCATGTCATGAATTTCCACTTGTGGTGTTCATATAACTCATTAGTGGAAGATATCATAAGGTTGCATCTTTTCCAAAGAACCTTGATATGGAGAATCACAAAATGGTATATTGAATTATTAGGCACTTCATTTAGCAATTTTTATATTTGGCAATGCCATTTTTGACACATTTCCAACTTCCCATATGATATGAGTCTGGAACAAAATTTTTGATGTATTTATGTTAGAATAAAACCAAGCTTATCTCTAATCATATCCATGAATGGAGATGGTGGAATATGATCATTAGAGATAAAATTTTGGATCAATGTCTAGCAAATTGGTTTGTGAAGTTATTGTTGCCTCAAATAGGCAAGGAAGTGGCTATGTTAGGAGTTGTAACTGAAGAAGAAGTGATTTTATGTGCTCAACATCTAGATTTGATTAATTCTTAGTCTAGCATGTTATATGATTTAACCTTACATGCTCCTAGGCCATCAATGGATCCATCCAAAACTATCCTAGGACCACATGTCGATGGTGTGGTTGGTTCAGTTTCCCATGCTTTTGTTAGCCAATTGACTAGACAAATGGGTCAAATGACCATATCATCTAATCCATCTATGATGGCACCAACATCACAAAATGTCTCATTCCCTACTCAAACCTCTGACATTCATTCAATACAATCCACAAATCCAAATAATGCTTAGAAACCTAGAGGTAAACGAAAGAATAGAAAGAAAAATTCTAATGTTGAGCGGGGGACTACATATTATCAAAATGATAATGCAGGGGGTATTAAAGAGAAGAAGTTAAAGTTTCCATGCAATATTTGAAATGGAGACCATCTTACTCACCAATATATTTAGATGGATGATATTATTTGATACTTAGCTTAGCAGGGAGCTCAAAAACTACCCATCATCTTAATGAATACTTTCACACAACAACAACAACAAATGGTTGAAACAAGTCCTCCACCTCCGCAAGGGGGCACATAGGGTAATCCCCCGCAATGGAGCAATGCCACGAATGCCAACGTATACATGTGTGATCAAGGAATCCATATTTAGAACATATCTCATAATTAGGAGAGTTTTGAGAGTGGTCATTCTCTCTTCATATTAGCCTGGTGGCCCTTTGCAAATAGAGAATTCATCCTTTGATATAATGGTTTTCCCACCCAAGGTTGTTATACAAAGGTCTACGCATAACCCTAATTCCCAAGGTTGTTATACAAAGGTATACTCACAACCCTAATGCTCAAGGTTGTTATACAAAGGTCTACTCACAACCCTAATTCCCAATCCACTCACAATTATAGTATTGTTGAGGATTTTGCCAAATCACCTTGTGTTATGTTTGCCTTACACAACATAAATCATTGTTGATAAAAATTGGAAAAGTTGATCCCTTAAACACTCATCTATTTACATTTGACATTGACCAGAGTTGGCCTAAGCTCCCCCACTAGATAGCTTTCTAGATACAAGTATCTTTGTGTTATATAAATATTTACCTCACCCCATACAAATTGCTTAGAAGGCCTTTTCCATTTCCCTATGCATACTTGAAATCCCTTTTTGCAATTCCCAGAGCTAAAAATTGTATTTTTCCACATATACGCACCCTAACAGCTATACAACATGCGTATACACATATTCCATTTGTCAGTGGTTCCATGGGTGCTTACGATAGTGTTGGTGTTAGCATGTATAAAGATTCATATTTGATGGGTACTTTCACCCTGCGTCTGCCATTCAATCCTTCAAACTCAGCTCCTATATGTATGATATCATTGGGTACTATTGAATCACAAGGTGGTTCTTCAACTTCTAGATTGGTTTCGTCTAATGTCTTAGATGTCAATAAGGATCCTTGGGTGGTGCCTCATCCTTCAAAAGTAGAGTCATTTGGAGAAAGTATGCTGACTGAGAACAATAGAGATTACATATCAAGCAATCCAATCAGCATCGACCAATGCTAATCAGAATCTCCATCATGATATGGAATATGATTAGTTCACTTTACCCATGTGGGTCATCTACCCTTCTAGTTCATGTCATTTATTGGATATTGAGTTTCCTTTGGACGAGGCTATCCTTGAATCCATGACTATGGTTGATAGACCATTGGAAGATATGCATCATCAATTATCATTTCTTTTCAAGCTAGAACAATTAGTGGTTGACAGGAAAATCCTTGTTTCAAGTAGAGATATTGAGAGGTACTAATGCCCCATTCTAACACATGATGTGTTTGTGGTGGAAAACTTGGTGAACATTTCGAATAATATACCTCTTGACATCTCCATGAAGCTTGGCCCTTTCAAAGACTTTTAGGATTCATTTTCTGGGTGATCTAGTGAAATGCCAAGCTTTAACTTGATCGTGTCTAGGATTTATTTTTTAGAACTCACCACTAAATTTTCCATTCTAGTCCATACCAACAATGAATGTCTCGTATATTTACCATGTCTTGATGGGCATCAGGTTGCAATAACTCATGATATTTATAAGTGTGTTAGTCCTCGAGTTGTTTCTAATTGCAATCACAACTTGGTTTTTGTTTATGATTGGAATCATGATATGCTAGGAATATGGAAATTTGAACCTGTGTGGCGTGGCCTTGACATGGTGTGCCACATGTTGCTGACAAAGGCCCATGAGTTCATGGATTACAAAAAGAATCCTTGACCCGAGCATCATAATGGGCTCTACTTGAAGAAGTACTGTGCGTAAGAAGCAATGTTGTGTAGTGCTTTGTACCATATTGTATTTTTAAGGCTTTCGTTTTTAATGTTTTGCATTACAAAGAACGAGTTGTTATCAAAGGTTTATATTGGATTTATTAACTTTTGAACTAGTGTTGTTGATCATGTATACAAAACTTTGGAGACATTTTCTTTAGTATTTTTATGACGATCTTTATTGAATAGTGAGGTATATGTTTCGATCTAGCATATAGCGATAGGTTTCTCCCTACATTCCAATCTTGCATTATTAACCATCTCTTTGTCAACATTATTCCTTAGATTCTATCCCACCAGGTTACGACATTATCCTTTCTCTCTATTGTACGTCATAATGTAGTGCCTACCTTACATGGGCTGCCCTATTTATCATTCCCTTTTCCATTTGGTGCCCATATTGGATTTATCCATAGGCCCATGAACTTGTATTTAGCAATTCCATAACTTAAAAGTTGAGACCTTATGCTTCTCTCTTAATCTTTTTCTGAGCATGTCTTGAAGGAGTTTGGGTTATTTTTGTTTCTTTATGGTTGCATGTTCTTATTGACTACTTGTGTCTTGGTGCATACTACTATGTTGCCATTCTCTTGATGAGGCTTATTGTCATTGTAGTCACTATTGACTATTTGTTATTTGTATCCATTTCCCTCCGTTTTGGGACCATTTATAACGATGAGTGGACATTACTTACCAAGAACCATTTTGGCATTTGTTTTTCATAGGTTTATTCCATGTGCTTGCAATCTAATTGCATGCCATTGAGCCACTTGTTTTCTCCAATGTACTTTTAGCATAAAAATGATAAAATGATCTAAATATATTCAATGGAAGGCTAATGTCAATCTACATGATGATAATTAAAAAAAAAAAGTGTCATCTTACATGAAGTTGACATATCTCCCATTGGGGATTAGATTCGTTGAATACGAAAACAAGTGTTTGAATTTTGAAAATGAAAGAATGGGTTGCATGTTCAAGTAACCACCTCACTAAGTTGTTTGGAACGATTAATCAAAATGTATGGAAACGTAGTGTCCATCCAAGTGATCACCTCAATCACCCTCTACTAAGTTGTATCAAACGATAATTGAAAATACATTGACTTATGAAAACACCATGTATGTCACTTTTAAATGATTAACTCAATAGTCACCAACCATTCACACCGTGCACAACCAAGAGTTCACCTTAGTAATCCGGACTAAGTTGTATCATTATTCTGAAAATGTAGTCTCTCAGTTTTAGAGCCATTCCTTACTACGGACACAGACAATACAGACACCATTGTTTGTCATATACTCAAATTTTCCATATTGAATCAACTGTTACTGGAACTTTCTGAATTATTCCATATTGAAAACTCAACAATGATTGGAAATTATTAACTTGTAGATCTTAATAATAGCTATTTTTTTATTGTTACTTGTTTACATTTTTATTTTAGGGAGCATAATCTTTTTTTTATTAGTTTGATAATAGTGTGTTTCCACATAAGTGTAACATATTAAGAAATTTCTTATAAGAACAAATCAAATATCATCACATAGTATATTACTTGGTAAAAACCTTCAAAGAGGAAAGGGTCCAAAACCCTACCGAAATGCTCCTACTTGAGGCAATATATATTAATCCAAAAGGAAAATATTTTACATATGAGTTTTTCACAATCTATGCAAATGACCCTATATGCTCGTTAAATAAGATTGTGACCAATTAGCTATGAGTTTCAAAGAGAAGATGAGCCATCAAATTACTTTATGTCTAGAACATATCCTGATAACTACAAATTCATACTAGATAAAGAAACACACTAGTGGAACATACTTTACCTAAAGACAAATTAGACCAAGTTAACATTAACTAACTTCTAAGTGTCTAAATATTTTAACATCCCCCCTTAATAACAACATGGGATAGGATTGAAGGATTTACAAAAGTGAAACAATAAGAGAAGGAAGAAGGCATCATAGTCTATCCTCCTTTAATGAAAACATCCTAAAATTTTAACATAGATTGAAGTTTGAAAAAAATTTCTTGTGTAAGAGACTTTGTGAAAATGTCTACAATTTCATCATCTGTAGGGAAAAAAACACTTCAAGAACGAGATCCTGAATAAGATTTCTAATGAAGTGCATGTGTAGCTTAGTGTGTAGGTCATTAACACAAAGAACAAGTATTATGATATGGTTACCTAATTTCTTGGTATAGACATTGCGGTTAAAATGACATCTGGAAAAGCTAGTGTCAAGAAGAAAGCTAACCATTTTAGCATACCAAGTCTAATGAGCTTCCTTAAGACCATAGAGAGATTTCTTATTGTGAAAAACAAGGTTGGAGTCATTTTGAGCATATCCAGGAGGTTGTTCCATGTAAATTTATTCTTGCAAATCTCCATGCAAGAAGGCACATTTAACATCCATCTGATAGATCTCCCATTTATGTAAAGCAACAAGGGCTAGAACAAGGTGGATGGAATTCATTTTGGCTATGGGGGAAAACACTTCATTATAGTCAATAACTTCAACTTGAGAAAATCCTTTGGCAACTAAATGAGACTTATGTCTTTCAACACTTCCATCTTATGCATACTTAGTTCTATACACTCATTTACATATGACAAGTTTTATTTCTATACACGCATTTACATATGACAAGTTTTATTTAAATATATCATTATTGGGAGTAGGAGTTGGTTGCTTTAAAAAAGAGAGATAGTCATTAAATAAACTTGAACTATAAAGTAAATTATTTGAAATACATTTCTTTGTAACATTTCCGTTCAAACTTGCAAGTAATATATATTTAACCACATGGAAATCTAAGAGCGTACCTTTATACCATAAAAAAATAAAAACAAAACAATTGGAATTTATGTTTTTTTTCATCTTTGATATATCTCTTCCACCATGTTCATAGTGTGAAAAGGAGCAATTGGAATTATTTTTTTTTAGCATTGATATATCTCTTCCCAACATCATAAGTATGAAATGGTGTGTTTGAATTTTGAAAATGAAAAATGTGATAATGGATAGTTTGAGACTTTCAGATAATGAAGTTAATAGTCATTAACCACTAACAAGGTGCATATTCAAGTAAATTGGCGATGGCGATCACCTCATTGAATTCATACAAAGTTGACTCCTACCATTGATTGCATGAAAACATAGTTTTCCATATTTTTGAAAATGAAATAATTGATCTTGATCAAGGAGGATATCGGTGGCCACCCACCTATTCCAACTGGCTCAAAATAGGTTTTCGACAATTTGCTATTTTTTGCATTTTTTCGGGTCCTAAACTTCTGGGAGCATTTTGAGGGCCTAAACGATGTTTTTTGGAAATCAATAACCTCAATCATTGCCAAAGAAATTATTGATCCCTCTAAATGAAGCTCCTCATCAATACCTTTCCAGTGAGCTATCATGCGCCCAAAACGAAGATCGTATGCAAAAGTTATGATCCTGGGAAGTTAATGTACTAACTTACCCCATTAGGGCCCACGTGACTTTTGGCGTTTCACCTCCTAGTGTTAGGTTTTTTGGATGTCTAGGGTTTTGGAATTGATGTTTATTGTAAAAATTCCTTCAAAGCCTCATTGTACTCATCTCCTTGAGAATGAGCGTAGCCATCACATCTCTTCTCAGAGATTAGCTACCACCATTCTAGCAAGCTTGTTTAAGTCTGCATTTTATAGTTTCAACATATTTCTTATTTAATAGAAGTCAAGTTTTACTGTATCTCTATTATTATTCATCGTGTCTCTGTGTTAATACTATAAATCTATGATTTCATTTCGTTCTTCTCATAAATATAGATCAATGGTATCAGACCAGTCTATTCCTTGTCGTTTTTTAGTGCATGTCCTTGATGAGGTCAAGGTATAGAGAGTTTGGTGTCGAGCTTGTTTCTCTTGAGGAAAACTACTCTTGCACACCCAAGAAGCCTTCCATGGTGGTACAAAATAAATATGATAGGACAAGATATTCTTTCAAAATGTTGCTCGAGTAAGCCTCAAGCAATAGAGGAACGAGATGATGGACAGCTTTGCACAAATCCTTCAACGACTGCTGACAAACAACACATCTATCTCAAGAGGAGACGTCACCCCCTTCAAGGTACATATCAATTTTGATATTCCTATATTTGACAGTAAGATAGATGTGGATGTCATAGATAAATGGTTAAACCTTCTAGAAGGATATTTTTCTTTCCACAACGTTTCCGATAGAGAAAAGATTACATTTGCACTCCTCAAGGCTGCCAACCATGTCAAAGATTGGTGGGATACTTTCTGTGAGCAAAAGGAAATAGAGGGATCCACATTATTTGTAGTTGCACCCACTTAGTATTCCTTCAGGGATGCTATTAAGGAACAATACTACCCTATTGGAGGTTATGATGAATTGTATACAATATGGACCACATTGCGGTAGGAAAGAGACCAAGCCATGCCATAGCTCACCAATGTATTCCATACCTTTCACACCAAGATGGGTATCAATTATTCTAAGTGATATCTATTTCTCAAGTACCGTGGCAGTCTGCATAGATACATCTGGATACAAATGGAGTTTTCAGACATCTCTTCCTTGGGCACAACCTCTCGATATCCCATCAAAATTGAGCAGAATCTTAAACAAAAGACGCAATAGTTTGGGCCTGGAAAACCCTCACAACAGAAGTAGGGAAAGCTCAACCCCAACCCATAGAAAAAAGGACAAAGAAAATATGGCAAGCCTTAGGACAAACAATCTAATCCGAAAGCAAAGAAGGACAATGGAAAGACGAAGAAAGATACTGGGAAGTGGTGCAACTTCCATAAGAGCCCCTAGCATAAAACTGTTAATTTCCGCTCAAAGAATTCATGAGTGGATGAGATGAAAGCCTTTGAATCATATGTGGGTTTTGACTCTAAGTTAGAACCAGAAAAGGGGAGACGAATCATTGACACAGAACACAGTGCCACCGCTGCTACCACCAAGATCCATCCCAATGAACCTGATGAGCCAGAGGAAGGTGAGCATCTCTTTCATTCACAGATGTGGGTGAAATGAACTTTGTTACACTTCATTGTTGATAGAGGTAGCCAAAAGAACCTCATCTTAGCAGAGGTCATCAAGAAGTTGGCCCTATCGACAACGCCACACCCACAACCCTACACAATTGAATGGCTCTGCCAAGGAAGTTATCTTCGCATCATCCAACAGTGTTGCATGTCGTATGACATAAAGCCTTTCAAAGATGAGGTATTGTGTGATGTTTCTCCCCTTGAATTTTGTGATTTTCTTTTGGGCCAACCTTATTTATGCAAATGTCATGTTGTATATGAGTCTAGGCCTCGAAGTGTTATTATTACTTTGAACAGAAAATTTTACGGGATACCCGAGGCAGTCCCACGTCGTGCTATTTCCTTGATCTCTGCCAAGAAATGTAGGAAGGTCATCTCTCAGACCGGGAGGTTTTTTTTCTTCATGATTCTCTCTCAGAACGAGCGAAAGATTGCAGCCACAACCAAGGCATGTGTAGTCTAAATCTCCACGTAGCAGAACCAAGTGGATAAGTTCGTGGAATAATACAAAGACATATTCTCCTCACCTACTGGGGTACCTCTACACTGTCAAGTCAAGCATTCCATCGATATGACCCCTAACCCACCACTACCCAATGGGCCATTCTATCGTCGCTCTTTGTTAGAAAATGAGAAGATCAAGCATCATATCCAAGAATTGCTCCAAAAGGGGAACATCCGACCCAAGTCATCACCTTGTGGAAGTTCGATCATGCTAGTGAAAAAGAAAGATGGGACCTAGAGCCTTTGCATTGATTACCATGCCCTAAATAAGATCACAATTATAAACAGGTACCAGATTCCTCGAATCAACAATATCCTTAATCAAATCAAGGGGGCCAAATAGTTTAGTAATATTGATCTAAAGTCTGGCTACCATCAAGTTCCCAATAGAGCAGACAGATGTATGGAAGACTACCTTCAAGTCAAAAGAAGTTCTTTTTGAATGGTTGGTCATGCCTTTTGGTTTGACAAATGCCCCAACAACTTTCATGAGGATGATGGATGATATCTTGCAGCCTTTCATTAATTATTTTGTAGTGGTGTATCTGGATGACATCCTCACCTACAACCATACTTGGGTGGAACACTTGCAACATATCCAGTAGGTTCTGCACACTCTGCGACAACACCAACTATATACCAAGTTGGAAAAATTCTCCTTC
Source organism: Picea sitchensis (assembly GCA_010110895.2). Taxonomy (NCBI): domain Eukaryota; kingdom Viridiplantae; phylum Streptophyta; class Pinopsida; order Pinales; family Pinaceae; genus Picea; species Picea sitchensis. The sequence goes on along the minus strand of SNQJ01S0014488.1, from coordinate 249,288 downwards.
GGCATGGACAAGGTCCATTACCTAGGCTACATTGTTGATGAGAATGGTGTGCATGTGTATCCAACCAATATCCAAGTCATCCATGACTAGATAACCCCAACCACCCTCAAGAGCTTCGAATCTTCTTAGGCCTTGCCAATTTCTATCACAGGTTCGTGTTGGGATTCTTGTATATTCCACGGGCCTCAGCCAAGTAACCAAGGGTGGTGGTAAGGCCAAGTTTGTGTGGGACCTTTCCCAACAATATGCATTCTATGATTTGAAGTAGCGCTTGTGCTCAGTCCCAGTACTTTCATTACCTGACCTGGAATATCCCTTTGAGATCGATACATATGCCTCATACTATGTTGTGGGTGCATTTCTCACTCAACACAAGAACCCCATGGCCTATCATAGTGAGACACTCAGATGTTGTCCGTAAGTACCCTACTTACAAAAAATAAATGTACTCCATTATGCAAGATTGCCACTAGTGGAGGAATTACATTTTGGGGAAGGAGACAATCATCCACATTGATCATAACCCATTGCAATTTATGTAGACACAAGGAAAATTGCAGAATGACCGCCATCAGAAGTGGTCCACATAATTGCTGCAGTTCCACCTCAAAATCAAGTATAAGACATGTATTACCAAGCTGGTTAGCTGTAATTTCCTCATTGACCTCCAGTCCGCGGCATTCCACCATGGTGCTAGAATCTGCATAACCCTTAGAGCTCCAGATATTTACCTCACCAAAGAGGATATTGACTTCACCACACTACGGGTGTTGGGTCATGACTTATAGTTGTCACTAATTTCCATAGTCAAGATGAGTTGATTTATGCCATCTAGGCCATCTCTGCATTCCATCAAGTAGTAGGGTGAAGTTGATTTGGGAAGCCCGCACACTATAGTGGTGTGAGGGCCATTGTTGAAGCGGCAATTGGCGGTGTTGAAACAACATTTTCTTGGTCGAGAGAGATTAAATGGGATGTCAACAGTATGTAAGATAGCACGCCTATGCTATTTTCAAGGCTAGGCAATAAGAAAAGGACACAATAGCCCTTTTCCACACACTCCCGATGAGCCATCAAATCAATGAAATCTCAATGGACTACATATAGAACCTTCATCCTTAAGCAGAAATATCTATGTTTTTGTGGTTGTTGATCCCATCTTCAGGATGGTGATTAGGACACTTGCAAGAATAACATCATAGCGAAGGACACTACTAAGATCTTCATTGAACGATTGTGGGTACATTTTGGTATACAAGCCATTATCTTGGGTGGTTGTAGTGTACCTTTTTAAAGCTACCAGGCCTTTTCTCTTAACCAATCTGTACATGTACTTTTACATAAAACATATAGAAGTGTATAATCACATGCGTAACAACAAAGAGATACATTTTAATTCTACCAGGAATAAACATATAGTTCATTGCAGTGTGTTAGTACATTTAACAATAAATTCATCTACTTTGTTGAGAAAACATGATTACGCAAAACTGTACGGTCATGCACAACGCAGTGCTTATAAATTCAAATACTTATCTTTTCGCGTTTGTAGAAATCCTTAACCAGTGTGGGCCTTCCCTGGGCCTCTGACCTTAGACCACCTTTTCATCGACTCACTTGATTAGGTCCTGAGCTGGGACGGAGCTCCACCCAAGGCAAAGGAGATCCTAGGCTGAGGTGGGGTTCTGAGGAAGACAACCACAAAAATATACTCCGGAAGGATTATGATGGGGTCTCTATTTAGAAATGTTAGCATTGTGCTCCCGGAGCTCATATCCCCAAAGTGGATCCATTCTAATAGCTCCAAATCTGATTAGATAGAATCGATCAATACTGGTCTTATTTATCCCTATGTGACAAAGGGTACCTATTCTTTATGTAGTAAAGGGTTCTACTCGGAAAAACCAAAACATCACATTATTTGTTTCATACTTTGGGTAATAAAACAGTAAATATGCGATCTCGATCCCCATCCGCTTAAATTGAGGCTCCCCCTGCCTAGTATAAAAGTAACCATTGATGATCGCCGAATATATCTATATTGGAGGGAGCGGAAACACCTCACCTCTATCAGGCACATCATCAATATTCCCCGCTCTGCTTGAAACTCACCATACCCGAGAAAGTATTCACCAAAATAAGAAACCAAACTCCTATATGAACTTGCGCCCTTCAGATAATGGTTGGGGATACTGAGACTAGGTCAATGCAAGCCTCAGTCTTTGGGATAGGGTCCCATAATATATATATATATATATACTATTGGGAACGAAGCCCGTCCAAATGCACATCCCAAAAGCCTGGTAATCAGGTATCTAGCACACTTTCTATTATTCCATCCAGTAGGAATCCTAAATGAATTTGATGTATGGAGTTCGGACGTCTGTTTGTCAGAAATCCCTTTCTTTATCTATTTCATCTGTTGAGTTGAACTGATTGTCCTTCTATATATGAGACTATGATTCCATAGATAGCCTTATCAATGAGCAGCCATTCTTCCCTTGACTAAAATATTTCATATTCTATTTCATTTGTTTTGTCTATGATATATAACGATATGAGGCTATCCCATCTATTATATATGGATAGTTGGTCCAGCCAACCCTTATTTGTCAGCCGACATCTCCTATCTATTCCCTATGCCTATCCATCTATTCGATTTTCTACACCCACTCCGTCTGTTACCCTTACTCACCCAGCCTTATAAAGAGGCGACTTAGCCCACTACTACGGACCTCATTTCCCCACATGCGCATTGCGCGGGGTATACACCTTCCTGCAGCACAATCCATGGTGCCGACTCCCTCTGCGGGTCTCAACAACGGTAGGATCGAGTCTGGGCAGGTAGGCAGTCTTGGGCCTCTCTGGAAAACCACTTCCCATGGCTCATACTGGAAAGAGTTGCTCCATGAGCCGACAGCACGCCTCTTCCAGCCATAGATGCACTCCTCAGGAAGGGTCGCCACAAGCGTGCAGAGCATCTGGCGGTGTCACGCCAGCATGATCCGGCCCTCGGTAATACAGCGACCAGTGGAAAACATACCGCGCACTTTAAAATGGGTTTTGCTTAATCATGGGATAGTCTCCCATTTTTTGTTTGGGTTGTATGCAGGAACGTATTTGCTGAGGTCGGACCGGTTCATGCTCATCTGGTGAATTGAGATGGAGAGGAATCCCCTCACCATGATTTCATCGGCTATTATATTTGCATGCACTGGGACGTATCACCCTGGGCGCTATCACGTTCCACCGACCTTCCTCCCGCCGTTTAGAGATTCACGTAATCGCCCCAAAAGGACTTAGGATAAAGCCATAAAATGCACAAATCTTTGGAATATTAATAAAATATTATCCTGCGAGTTAAGCCCCTGGGCTTGGTATCCCCTAGGATCAATACTTATCCCCTCTCCCACCTTCCAACCCCAAATTCCTTGCCCATTACGTAGATTTTCGGTCCTTCAATCATTCATCATGGTCGATTACGCACTGGCGGTGTTTATATTTTTATTAATCATTCTACCTACATACAAGTACATGTGTACATCCAGCCAGGCTCCCTGGCCTTCAGCCTTAGGCTCCATGGCCCACAACAAACCACCGCATATTATCAGCTTATACCAAACATAGCTCACCAGCCTATAGACATGTTTTGTATTCATTTCATATGATGATTTGCAGCGGAATTTCGGCCTTGGGGACACTACAATACCCTCCCACTTATTTTTCGCGTCCTCGGTGCAACACTGCGCCCTGTGTGTCCTTCGATTTTCAAAGCGATGCGGGTACTCTGCCCGCTTAACTTCTTCATGCTCCCATGTCACATCCTCGAGGATGTAGCAGGTCCACTAGAACGTTACCTTCCAAATGGATTTGTTCTGGAGCACCTTAAATTTCCAGTTCGTGATACGTATTGGATCTACCTGAAAGTCCCCTTCTAGATCCACCTGAATCAAACTCCAATCGATAACATGATTAGTATCAGGTACATGTTTCTTAAGCGGTGAAACATGAAACACATTATGTACAATCATAGATGCGGGTAATGCAGAGCATGTATGCAATTAGCCCAATCCTTTCGGGATCTCAAATGGCCTAGAAATCGCTAGCGCCAACGGCAGCGAAACCGGGTACTCCTGTTAGTTTTCACTTTCGGAAAACATGGTCACCCACTTTGAATTCTCTATGGGTTATGTTACTATCGGCGTAACTTTTTACGCGCTGTCCTAAGGCTTTCCAGATGTTTGGTTTTACATCATCGTCTTCCATCCTCTTTGAGTAGTTTAGGTCCAACTATTGTTTTGTCAGTTGGATTATCCCAGCTCTTTGGAGTGTTGCACTTTCTTCCATAAAGTGCTTGAATGGGCTCATCATTCAGTGATGCGTGCATTATTGTAAAGAACTCTACCAAATCTCGTGGTGGTCTTCCCGCCTTGATGGGTTATCCATCACCTACATTCTCGGCATGTCTTCTATTACTCTCTTTCCCCTCTCTGCATGCATCCATCCGGACTCGGGGATGATACTACGTACTAAAGTTTAGATTCGTTTTGAATGCTTTGAACAGTCCTTTCCAAAATTTGAAGTGAATTTGGTCCCTACTCGGACACAATTATATGCTTTGCGGAATTCCAATACCCAGAGTCCAATTGCAACTATTTTTAAAAAGATATCAGCAACATCCTTTTCTGTGTGGTTTCAATGGAATAAAATGAAGCGACTTTAGTGAAACATCCACCACCACCATGATTGAATCATCTTTCCTTAGCATTAAGGAAATCCTGTGATAAAATCCAGTATTACCACATCCCATTTCCACTTTCGAGGGATGGGTAAAGGCTGTAACAACCTTGTTGGGTGTATATGCTTAGCCTTAACCCTTTGGCATTCCATGCAATGCGATGTATTCAGCAATTTCTTTCTTCAAACCCGAACAAAAATAATGGCTTTTGACTATTGCCATAGTCTTATGATATCCATGATGTCTAGCGTAAGCCACGTTATGCATCTCCTGGGGCCGAGCACAATTCTGGTCATTAGGTACATACACTCTGTTTTTATCCAGAAGTAAACCACTAGTTCCCAAAGTGTAAATTTCCTGGGTGCCACGTGGTCTCTCATGCTATTGTAACTTTGCTACAAGATTTTTGTAATGCAAATCAACATTTGCAGCTTCAAGAATACTGTAAATCTTCGGTCAGGTACGTACTAATGGTGCGGCATGTAATTCCAGCACTTTCTCTTTGAGTGCATCCAATACACCCTTATTTTCTTTCCCTTTGATATGCGCCCGGTATTAAAGTCCACATTCCTGCAATTCCAGCCATCTAATTTGCACGGCATTTAAGGTTGGCTGATCAAATAAATATTTTAGACCCTTGTCGGTTTGAAATTTCTTAATTTGAATTTCTTTTTCCACGGGGTAATGTCTCCATTTCCTCAAGGCATGGAAGACGGTGTTGCCAGCTCTAAATAGTGAGTGGCGTAGTTCTTCTCATGTTCCTTCAACTTTTGGGACTCATAAAAAAATTACAAATCCCTCTTGGATGAGAACTCCTCCCAGCCCCTCCTTACCGCATGTCACGTGCACTACGCAATCCTTATGCGGATATGCAATCTTGAGGATTGGAGCACTATTTAACAACTACTTCAATTTTTGGGTACTTCTCGCATTCTTCAATCCCACTTTGGAACTTCTTTCCTTCCTTTGCAAGGAAGTGATAGCATCGCAGCTATCCTTGAGAGAATGGGATATGAACCTCTCTTATAGTAGTAGGCCCGGACCATAAAGATCCTAACTTATGTCCCGCATTCAACGAAGCGTATTTCGAATGGCACAATACCTTTTAGGAACCCTGCTTGATCCCTTCTTGAGGAAATTATGCCCCCAAGTAATGGATCTACCTTTGAGTAAAAGGAGCACTTGCTTTCGGTTTAGCGTCTGGTAGTGTTCCTCAACACACATGGCACCATTCTCGGGTGTTGTTCGTGTTCTTCCTCGTCTTGGAATACACCAAGATATAATCCAAGAATACCGACGACATGGATAATTTCTACGAACCTCCATTCATTTTAAGCACATAGAGACAACAAGCTAGCGTTGGACTATCAAGCGACCTGCTAAACTCATATTAATGAGTACCTTGTTAGGTGGTTTTTGCTGATATCCTCATCCCTTATTCTCAATTGGTGATATCCAGTTGGATATCTATTTTCGAAAATATTTTTGCATCCAGCCAGTGATGAAAGATCGATAATCCTGTGAGAGGAGGATACTTGTTATGGCCTTGACCTTATTCTGGCTAGAAAGTCGAAATACCACCACCGCGACCCTCAGCGTCCATGTCTTCTTCTTCAAGAATGGTGGGGCTCCCCATAGTATTTGGGATGGTCTTAATATATTTAGTATTAGCTCTTAAATTTTGCAATTTACCATCTTTGACTCGGCGTACTCATTCATGGGAGCTTTGGCTTGGAGTTGTTCGACGCTCCAGTTATAGAAAATCGATGTCCCTCCTCGAGGTAGTCTAGGGCACCTCCTAAAATACATCCTTTAACTCCTTGGTACTTCATGGTCTTCCAAATTGGATACTACATCTTGGGATACTTCTTCCACCCAAGCTGCAAATAATTGTGACCCTTAGGTATACTTCTTGTTTGCATGTTTGAGATTTCCCTCTGACCGACTCTGCGGGAATTCTTGGATTGTTACTGATTTCCCCTCTTCGTCCTAGACATGTGAACCTCTCTTTTTATGGCAATCCGGAAGGGCATGAATTAACATTCCCGACCCGATTGCATCCCTAATTAAGCAGTCGCCAGGCCTAAAGGTGGGAGATGTTGAATTCAGCCTTGAGTGCTCATTTCCTTTCATCCATAACGGGGATTTAACCAATTCGGTGACCTTTCTCTCTCTTGGTCCTTACAGCAGCCATTCGCACTAACCAAGACTTCTCATGTTTTCTCTTCGTTTAGATTCAGGCCTTCCACCCTCTAGGATCTACATAACTACGGCTGGCCCACAGATCAATTAAAATAACATTGTTTTGGTTATTGATCATACCTTCCGCTTCAATCATGATTGAAATTCCCTCTTGCTTATTGTACATTTGTGTAGATCCTCGGCATTACATTTGCCCATATCCTCCCTCTTCAGCTTGACGACGGTGTATCTGAGTTCTCCATACTTTACCGTTTTGTGGGGGCAATATCTGTACTTGTGGTTTCATTGATAGCCCCAACACTGAATGGGCACCTGTTTCTGTCTTTATGGTCTCTCTTCAGTCATTCTCAACTCTCTAGACGATGTCTGTCCCTGAAGACTATTTGCGAAGGCTTGTCTCCTTGCTCTGTTCTTTCTTGGACCTCTTCGAGGGTCGTGATGTAAGAGATGGGCTTTTCCGCTGTTGATCATATAATTACTTGGCTCTTCTTATGGTTTCTTCCATGGTCTTAGTATCATCATACTAAATCTTGTCTCCAATGGAAGGGTAGCGTACTCACATACCTCTGGATCTTGACAACCTTGTCTTTGATAAATGGAACATGCTTGATAGTTCTAAAAATGTCCTTTCATACTCGTCCATGGTCATACTTTAATGAGTTGAAGAACTCATCTTATCACCAGGTATCTTTAGTCGGTATTTCTTCCTGAAATGCCTGTGGCCTCTTCGCGTGACCTCTCTCGATGTAACACTTAAAGATCATGGATGCTTTTCCTTCGGTTGGTTGTTGCAATTCTTCGTTAACGTAAGGTATAATTGCGCAATTGGAAGTATTTCTTCATGCCAAGCAGCCATGTCTTTGCATCTTCCTCCTTTTTATGTTTTCCATCGAATGTTGGAGGCTTATTTTTTTTTCATCTCTCCTTTCAATTCCTCCTTCCAGTTCCAAAGATGTTTTGCAGGTGGGTGGTAGGCTTGAACTACAGAGTGTGTTTTACTGTCAGAACGTCTTTGGGGGCGACTAAGATGTTGGCTACCACTCCTTGACCTGCTTCTTCTCCCATGAGTTCTCAGACTCTCGCGTTCGTACTTGAGTCTCTTCCTTTCGAGTTTCTTCCATTCTTTCCTCTTCAACATTTTTAAAATTGAATTCACCATCAGATCCGGTTTCATGATCTTTTCAACTATCAATGGCGAGCCTAGGCATCTTTCTGCAATCTTTCGAGGAGTTGCATCATATGTTCTTCCTTATTCATCTCTTTCCATGCCCATTAGAGTTCGATCCTTGAGATCCACAGGTTAACATCCTTTCCCTTCCATTTAAGTCTTCCATTTGGGGTAATCGCACTCTTCCCTCCATACTCGGCGTTGATTAACTGGTGTTCTGGCCTCCATTGAATTCTGCACTTGCATTGTGCAATTAAATTCGAAATTTGTAAGGCCATTAAACTTCATAAACGATCCACGACATTTATAACTAATCTGAACAAGAACGAAAGACATTTACGTTTTAAATAAGTTTCTTGAGCGAGTATTATGTATTTCTTCCAAGCGGTTAAAACTTTTCGATGGGTCCTCTATAATATGTCGCAGCGGATGGCTGCCAGGTTTGGCCAGATCCTTCGTCTCTTGACAATTCATCTGATTTCATAACCATCGATGTTTATCAAGTGTTTCAATTTCCACAAATTTCGAGCTCATTGACTCTGTACCTGGGACTTGAACTTGAGATCGGTCCGGCTGAAGATCCAGGCGAGTTAAAATGTGATCCAAGTCACCTTTTTACATGGCTTCGCGCGATCTACCGTGGGATTCATTAGGTGAACCCTCGACTCTCATTTCCTCTAACCAGTACGAGATCTCGACCGAGTATGGCTCTTTTCTTTGTTAGTGCCCTCTCCACATGTAACCGTAGGCTAGGTTTAAATTTCAGCACCTCTCGCAACTCACGCGCCGTGTGAGTTGAACTCTTAATGCCTCCATTTGGCGGTCTTAGAGGCGTGATAGGTCCAGCGTGGTTGCGACCACTCCCTCAACGATTTCAGCTACTCAAAACCTGCGCCTTCGCAACCCTCGCCCGGTTGAACCCGTGAATTTCACCCTCCTACTCCCTTAAACCCAAGGATGCAGGAATTCAATGGAATTGATTCAGCTCCTATCTCGGGAAAGCGCCATGTCCACCCGGCTGAATACTGGCGGGTCCCACCTTATGCTCACCACGCGGCCGCGACCTCTTCTCCTCGGCGCCCGCGCTCGCGATTCCTCGCATATTAGCCGGGACTTCTCACGGCGAGATAATGGCGAGGGCCGTGCCATGCGTATTCCACTCCTGACCTCACTGCCAAGCCCGCGCCCTCCTCGGATGGGCGGTCGCCCAGTTCTCTCATGACCTGCATACTCATGGTCCGGAAAGACTTCTACATAGAATACAGACCGGTCCCGATATAAATGATCTCGCGTACGTGTCACCTCCATATTTGGTGGTTTAGATCTGTTTTTGAAACTTTCACCCTAATATTTACGAGTTTAACCTTGGACGCACCTCTGGCCGGATCAGCGAACGCCGGGTTTCAATTTGAGATATGGCTGACTCGGACCGTTCCCTATAAGGTGGGATTTCAGCGTGTCGCTATTTTCCAATCCCACGTGCGGCCATCAAAGGCTTCGACCTTGTGCACGTTCTCCAGATCTGATTGTTACAAGGGTTTGCCTTCCCTTCGAGCAGATCCTAAAGGTTCTAACGCATTTGGTGTAGGGACCTATCTTCCCATAGCCATAGACCACACCCATTATCTGGTTTCATGGCTGCTTCACTTCGAGTTCTTAATAAAGGCTTCGTCGAGTATTCTCCTTGGCGGATAAACCGAAGGGGGTCCAAAATTGGTCCCTCCGACTCAATTTCCCCTCGCATTCTCGATTCGAAACATCGCGCCCATCTAGGCTCAGTGTCGAAACCTTGACTTCGATACCAATTTGTAGTGTACCTTTTCGCATACCCAGAGCTTATAATGCACTATGTAACAAAGCGTACGCATTGGACTTTTCTGAGAAAACATCGAATTGTATGAAATCACGTATTATGGCTTGTAACAGCAAAGAGATACATTTGAATTCTCGGAATAAACATATAGATTCTTGTTATTGTTAAACATTCCATACCATTTAACAATAATTCATCTACAGTAGGAAACATGATGCATAAATGGCACAATCATGTACAGCAGTTAAAGCATAGTCAGTATATCTTTTAGCGGTGTAAGAAATCCTTAGCCAAGTCGCGGGGCCTTCCCGCGAACCTCGACCTTAGACCACCTTTATTTCATCGAGCTCAGCGATTAGGTCACCCACTGTTGGGATCGAGGCTCCACCCAAGGCAAAGGAATCCCACAAGAGCTAGGTGAGTTCACCGGAGACACAGAAAACCGGAGGATTCTTCCCAAGATGCCATCTGACGCCCACTACTACCAAACTCTAATTCCCCACATGCACCATTACGCTCCGGGGAATTATGCACCTTCACACACACAGTCCATGGTGCTAACCTCCCTCTGGGTCGGAAATGGAGGCGGATCAATGGTCACCGAGCGTGGTAGGCTGGTCTTTGGGCACTCTGAAGAAACCACTTCCCAGTAAAGCTCTTTCACTGGAAAGAGTTTGCTCCGAACGACAACTCTTCCAACCTGAGACACCTCCACTCACGGAAGGGGAGTCGCACAAATCGCGTGACTTTTCGGCTTGATGCCATTACCCACGGTCCAGCAACTGTGCTGGGGAGTGTAATTGGGAAAAAGCAGGACATGCGCTTCCCCAAAGCGGGTTCAATAATCCGGGGTAGTCTCCCGTTTTGTTTAGGGATTATGAGGGGAATTATTCTTGGCAAATTCGGACGGTTCACCGTGGAATGATTGAGATTGCAGAATGGAGAGGAATCCCTCCACGGTTCATCATTCATTATATTTGCATTGCACCGGGGTTGACGCTGTCACCCACAGGCTGCATGCGTTCCTGTTTCGCGTTCCTCCCACCATTTAGAATTCCGTGTCCTTCAAAGGACTTAGGATAAAGACATAAAATGCACAAATCTTTTGGAATAATAATAAAATATTATCCCTCGGGCTTAAACCCCTAGGCTCAATGCTTAGCCCCTCTCCCACCTTTCGGCCTAATTCCTTACCCATTTTGTGGGCGCTCGATCCCCTTCACTCATTCATCGTGAATTGGAATTACTTTTGGCGTGTTTTATATTTTATTAATCATTCTACATACATACATGTATGGCGGGCTCCGGCCCCTTCAACGCCAAACCCACAAGCCTAACAAACATAAACCTACCAGTTATACCAAGAGCGGCTCCTGACCTATAGACGTATTTACAATTCACATTTCATATATCGCGGTTTACGCAATGGGGCTGGAAGCCAGCAGGGACACTGGATGGTCAGGTTCCTCTCAAGACATTACAATTGAACCTCACAGTCGCTGTTAGACACCAGATCACCGAATCACTACCTTCCACCCCAGACGGATGGCCAAACCAAGGTTATTAAAGTGAATCACCGTTCATATTTTGTGCATGTACAATTAAAAGCACCCCCACACATGCAGGACAAAGGATATACTTCCTTATATTCAACATAGCTACAACAGATCTATACATAACTCAATCAACCACAACCCCTTTCGGTGGGGTTTGGATTCTAGTCCCCATGGATGTTGCACTACCCCTTGCGGCCAAACAGGTTGAATCATCCCATGCTCCGACTGGAGCTAAAAATCCTCACTATTCATTGGCAGATCCATTACATGCATAGCAGGTTTAGGATATTTTACATGGGTCTAATGCCAAGTACAAGCAAAACCATGATCAACCTTTGGTGGCACTACACTAGTTTCAAGTGGGAGACCAAGTTTGGTTGCCCTTATCGAAATAAAAACCACGGGCCTCATCGGAAGCTTCATCCACTCGTATATGGAACACACCATCCTGAGTGTTGGTCACACTGCAGGCCCTCTTAATTAATTTAAAACAGCTAAAGTGAAACATAAAATTATCGGCAGTCTTTGCTTCAAAGATAATACGCACTATATTCTCAATTCCAAAAGCGGCTTAGTGTTGTAGTAAACTTATGTCTTGCTTGCTTAAATGAGTGAAGTTACGTATTAATCAGGAAAATGCTTCCTATTGCAATCCTTTACAAGATCAATTTAATAATCACGGATTTTTAAGCGATACTTGCAATGGAAAGGCCAGGCTATTAGCAATCGGGAAGCGGACCCTTACTCTCAGAACCGAGCCATTAACACTCTTTCATAGAAAATATAATCTGGAAAACAATTAACTCTAATTGTGAGAGAAAACCCAGCCACCTAGTTCCTTTCTTTCAAAGCAGGAGCCTTGAGCCTTGCCATTGCTTACACTTGTGAGGTTGAGGAGTTTACAAAGAGCAGGCGTTGAATATGCTTCGAAGGCATGGATTACTAACCCGATTGGCTGGCATTGAGATCTCTGAGGAAAGCAGGTGCTTTGGTTCCTTCCTTTCTAAGTAGGGACTGTAGCCTATCCACTGGCTGGCACTTATGGAAATGCAAATCTCTGAGGAGGTCAAGGTGTTTGTGATTCCTTCACCGTGTGCTTTTAGCCAATTCTCGACTAGAACGCTGGCTGAAGGAAATAAAACCACGGTGAGACAATCCAGTTCCTTCCTTTCGAGAAGGAACCTATTAGCCGAACCTGGCTAGCACCACAATGAGGAAATACTCAGAAATCCTGAGAGGAAAGGTTATTTGGTCCTTCCTATTTTGAAGCGGGAACCCTTTAACCAAATAACTGACTAGCACACTTACGTGATAAATGGAAATCCTGGAGGATATGATGTTCCAATTCGCTGCAATGCGGCGAGACGTCAGAATAACATTTGCTAGAATAAAATCGTCACACAAGGTTGTTGATAAAAGAATCACAAATTCCATTCAATGAACTAAAGGCCGAGTCAAATTAGTGTTTCGGCAAAGCGAAATTCATAAAATAGTGTTTCAACACACGACAATAAACAAAGCATAGACATAAATTATACTAACACGCTACAACTAGTAGGTGAATCTTGTGATGAAGGTGGGGCCCTCCCTTCTCAAAAGATCCCCCTGAAACGGGAAGCTAGAGACGGATAATCAAAGCTGATGTTATGGCTAAATACGTTGGGAAATATCACATTACCAAATTGAGTAGAATCGTCCCGCTTCTCTGGAGTTGCTTCAATACTAAAAACTTGGATCCCCTCGAATGATGATTCCCTCTTATTTAAAGAGGAAAATCCCGCCCATTCTAATCATTATAATGCATCTTAGTCCAATCCTAGATCGGATCTTCTTTCTAAATTAGCATACAGGATGTATCTGATTTCCATAATAGAATCTTGAATGAAATTGTTATTGTGGAAATTTATGGTAGTGTAGCGACTTCTTCTCATCATTCGATGCTTTGTTCAGCCAGTAGTTAATAATGCTCCACATTTGTTGTGCGCTGGCTGTGATGACTTCCTTATTGACACCGGCGCTCGACATTCAGTTGCGGCGGTTCATACGTGTTTCCGGTATGCGCAACTCACGAACATTGTGATGGCTTCGTGTTTGGCATCTTGTGACCCTCGGGGATATGTAGCGACTCATGTCTCTATGACCTCGGTACGTAATGGCGGTTAACGTGTTTGGTATCTGTGACCTCTCCGGTACAATGTAGCGGTTCCATGTTTGACATTGGTTACGTGTTTTGACAATAGGCCTTGAATGCTAATGCTGCGGTTATGGACACTTATGCGCTTCTGTCGGTGGTTAAGTGTGAGAGTGATGTAAAATATCATACGAAATAGATTAAAGCATATAGTAATGAGAAGGGAGGTTGTATACCTTTGAGATGATCAGATAAAGTGATAAGACCGGTTCAAATGGAAGGTGATCAAGAAATTGTAATAATAGCGAAAGTATAGGCAAAAAGGTGCGTAGTGTGGTCCTAACATCCCCCCGACTCCAAGGTGTTGCCATGTCCTCGAACAGCTCACTCACGAATCGAGAGTCTTGATCACAGGCTTCGATCGTGTAAATTATCGAAAGGCGTAACTCACAGGTGGAAGGTACTATCTATTGGCGTTTGAACCCTTGCACTTCTGCAATCTTGCTATCTTTATTTGTTTCACTTGGCGTGACTTATAAGCCCGACTTGATAATATTGTTTTTAAATTTGGTAGCGGAGGAGAGAAGTAAAATTTTGTATCTATCCGGTTTTAGGCAATGTGAACACTAGATGTAGCGTGGATAATCTTGAAATTGCTGCTTCTAAGTTGGCGGACCAAAAGGATTGTCTTTGCGGAGTCTTTTATGTAGGATTGCTACCGAGAGCAGGTTGTTATGCAGGAGGCGAGGAATCTATAGCAACGCGATCTTTGTGTTGACATTCTTGGAGCCTCACCCGGTGTAAACATTGGACATACTCAGTCACCCGAGTTTCTTTAAAGACCTCATAATATTAGAAAGAATTTGGTGAGTTTTGTGGTTCTGGTCTAATCCATAAGAGTTTATTGTCCTCATTGTTGTGCTTGGCGGCCAAAATTAAATACGCCTACCATGAAATTTGATTGTAAAGAAAAGAAGTGAGTGCTCGAAGTTGAACATCTCCACAAAGAGGATTTATATTGAGCAACATGTTTTCAGGAATAGCAAATTTGATTATGAAAAAAAGAAGTGAATGCTCGAAGTTGAACATCTCCACAAAGAGGATTTATATTGAGCCGCCTATTTTCGGGAATAGCCTCATTATGGAAGTAGGCTTCACATAAGAGGTGTTGATCCCTGGTGGAGGCAACAAGGAAAGTCTTGACAAAATCTGTTGGTTCTACTACTTCATGGGATTTTCCTTCTATGATTGCTTTAATTTGGAACCATGTGAGTCTCTCTAAGAGAAATAACGAATAGTTACAAGAGGGTTTCCTTGTGGCCATTACTGTGTGCATCAAATCAAAGATTTTGACTATTCTGGCTTTTAAATCTCAGTTTTTCTTCTTGACTTCCCGAACTTCCTGCCGTGTCAGGTTCAATGCTTCCCAATTTGAGAAGGTGTGATTCATCCAGGTTTGCCTGTGTACTTGCAGATGTTGGGCATGTGTCTCAGCATATTCCTTTTTCCACTTTTGTATTTCTGCATGTTCGTCCCACAGGTGAGAAGTCTGAGTTTCGGCGTGGAAGGTAGTGGGATTAGGCATGGTTTGAGTGGACTGTTCCCTGGAAGTGATTTGACTGGGAGGTGTAGCTTCCTCCATGGGCAATGTTTGCACAACCTTGTTGACAGCAGTAGGGATTTCTTTCTTGATTCTAAAAAGGCCTGCTGGTTCTTGTGTTTCAGCAGGTTCATTCTTGACTTTGCTAGGGCCTGCTGGTTCTTGTGTTGCAGCAGGTTCAGTTTTGACTTTGCTAGGGCCTGCTGGTTCTTGTGTTGCAGCAGGTGCAGTGTTGTCTTCAAAAGGGGAAGGAGGAGGGACTACTCCTGGTACTAGAACTTGGACCACCTTATACCTGGCCTGAAAGTAAATGTCTCCACACTGGCAGCACATATATTCTTTGTATGTGCTTTCTGTAGTTTGTTCTGCCAGGGTTTCAATGCGGCTTAAGGTGTACGAAGTGAGTTCTTTTTCATATGCTTCTTTGGCTCTGGCCAGTTCCTGCTTATATGCATCCAGTTCTGATCTTAAAAACTCATTTTCTTCCAAGACATCGGCCATTGTTTGTTTGGATTTAGAGGTGACTGGTTCTTGTGTTGCAGTCATCGTCTCCTTAGCTAGTTCTTGTGGAGCAGCTATGGGAATGGCAACTGATGCTTGTGTTTCAGCCTCTTGGTGGAAGAAGAGTAGTGTTTCAGCACCTTCAGCCTCTGATTCCTACATGTCAATTTCCATATCAGTGGGTGGTTCTTGTGTTTCAGCCACTGAATGGGTGGCTGGTTTTTCAGCCATGTTGCTTGATGAAGGTGGTGTTGCAGCATCCTATGATTCCTGAAATTCGACTTCAACATTAGTGACTGGTTCTTGTGTTACAGCCGCTGGATTTCCAGACATTTTTCTTGATGAGGGTGGTGTTACAGCATCCTGGGTCTCGACTTCCTCAGTTTCAAAATCAGTGGTTGGTTCTTGTGTTACAGCCGCTGCGGCATCCGGGGTCTCCAATTCCTGTAACTCAATTTCAATGTCAGCGGCTGGTTCTTGTGTTTCAGCCATGGCTGGTTCTTGTGTTTCAGCCATGGCTGGTTCTTGTGTTTCAGCCACTGAGTGGGTAGCTGGTTCTTGTGTTTCAGCTACTTTCTGTGAGACAGAGGGTGTTACAGTATCCGGGGCGTCTGGTTCTTGTGTTACAATGCCTGTGGTTGGAAGAGGCAAAGATCCCGGGGTTTGGGAAGTTAAAGATGTACGGCGTATCAATCGAATAGGTGGGGTGTCTAGGGTGGTGGGTATAAAAGGTGGCCTCATTGAGGCTCTTGTCCGCTTTTTGCGTAAGAAAGGTGAAAAGGGGGTAGTCTGTTTTCATTTCTGTGGGGGTCTCCTCTGATTGATAGGGCAGGGGGTAGTTTCTGGTTCGGAGTCATCAATTAAGATATGGAGGGCGGAGGTGGAAGACTCTGGTGCGGTATGTGGAGGATTAGGTGGGATGGGGGAATTTACTGGACTGGTTAGTTCTGTGGGCAGGGTATGGGCCACTTCATGAGCGTCTGGGGAGTTTTGGTCTTGCTGCTCATGAGGAATTTCAGCAGCTGGTTGTGGGTTATTTACTGGGGGGTTTTGTTGGGCAAAACCCCTTTGAATGAGTAATTGGACAAGGCGATGGTGGGTAAGTGACAGGGTTGGGTCTTTTGCCTTTTGATAGTATGGTACCATGTTTTTCAAACAGCCCAGTAAATAATAAGGGATGTTGACCCGTCTGTTGTGCCTTAAATGAGAAAGCAGGAGGAGTTCGTGCTGATACACTACCTGATATCGTCCTTCACAGGTCAGGTAACGTTTGATGAATCGGGCGACCTCCGGCCACGGGGGTGGTAGTGAACTGAGCTGAACACCTCTGCCCNGAATATAATTCTTTCCTCAGGCAGGAAGAAGTTCTGTTGGGCGCCCCTGATAATGTTCTTTCGAATGAATATTCGAGCGCCGTCGGTTGGGAGGCCTGAGACCTCTGCTATATCCTCCTCTGTTACTGATATTCGAACCCCGTTAACGACAGAATGGTCCTCCTGCAGATTCAGGGCAAATTGTAGGACCTGCTGTTCATTATACCACTGGAGTCTATGGAAGTAATTGAGCCACCCTGCTTGTTCGAAGATTTGATACACTGCTGGATAGCGTTCGAGCAGTGCTGTGGTGGCGGGCTCATTCCTTATGGCAGTTCCTCCCATGGCTACTAGCTCAGTAAAATACAGCGTCGAGAGTTT
>SNQJ01S0014488.1:203787-231875 GCA_010110895.2 Picea sitchensis | reverse complement strand
GTTTCAGCAAAGCGAAATTCATAAAACAGTGTTTCAGCACACGACAATAAACAAAGCATGGACATAAATTATACTAACACACTTCTAACTAATGGGTGAATCTTGTGATGAAGGTGGGCCCTCCCTTCTCACAAGATTCCCCTAGAACAGGGAAGCTTAGAGATGAATAATCAAAGCAGTATTATATTCATTTGTCGAAATATCACATTACAAATTGAAAGAATAGAATACGTCCCGCTTCTCTGGAGTTGCTTCAATACTAAAAACTTGGATCCCTCGAATGGTGATTTCCTCTGATTTAAAGAGGAAATCCCTTCGATACAATAATTACAATGCATCTTAGTCCAATCCTAGATCAGATCTTCTTTCTAAATTAGCATAGGATGTCCTGATTTCACGCAACCGAATGCTGAATGAGGTATTGTTGTTATGGCTGGTGTAACAACTTCTTCTCATCGTTGTTGATGCTGTTTCAGCCACGTGATTACACTCTGACTATTGACTGCTAACTGTGATGGCTTCCTTGTGTTTCGGCATCGTCGGTTCTGGCAGTTTCTTTTGTGTTTCAGCATCTGCAACTCTGGACTGTGTGATAGCTCGTGTTTCAGCATCTTACGACCTCAGACTGTGTAGCATCTCCATGTCTCAGCATCTGCGGCCTCGGACTGTGTAGCAGTTCCGTGTTTCAGCATCTACGACCTCTAACTGTGTAGCAGTTCCGTGTTTCGGAATTGGTTCTGTGTTTCAGCAATAGGCCTTGAATGCTAATCTGAAGTTATGGACACTTATGCACTTCTAATCAGTAGTTAAGTACGAGAGTGATGTAAAATATCATGCAAAACAGATTAAGCATATAGTAATGAGAAAGGACGTTGTATAC
Organism: Picea sitchensis; assembly: GCA_010110895.2. Taxonomy (NCBI): domain Eukaryota; kingdom Viridiplantae; phylum Streptophyta; class Pinopsida; order Pinales; family Pinaceae; genus Picea; species Picea sitchensis. The sequence goes on along the minus strand of SNQJ01S0014488.1, from coordinate 230,995 downwards.
CTTTGAGATGATCAGACAAAGTGATAGTACCGGTTCAAATATAGGTGATCAAGGGTATAATAATGGCAAAAAGTATAGGCAAGAAGGTGCATAGTGTGGTCCTAACACAAGGTTGTGGGTGACAATGATTTTGAGATCAACATTCCTCCTTCCTTGGCTTGCACCCAGTGTTCAATGTGGACCTACTTCGACCATATTTTCCACCATTATTTAACACCTAGGAGATCGCAAAATAGTTGACACAAATAGATATCAACCCTTAATGCATGGAACATGCATCCACTAATCATATCATGGACATTCAATTCAAGGGCACTCACTAGCAGAGGATCCAACTTTATCGGGTTATCAAAGCAGGTCAGCTCCTGCACCAAGGCAAGTGGCTCACCCAGGCCCAAATTCAGCATAAATTTCCTCATCTGATGGGGAAAATAAATGCAATGGATACCATTTCTTCCTAAGGGGGGATTATTGATCCAGGAGGATATCAGTGTCCACCCACATATTCCAACTAGCTCAAAACTGTTTTTTGACCATTTATTATTTTTTGCAGTTTTTCAGGTCCTAAACTTCTAGGGCTATTTTGAGGGCCTAGGCCCTAAACGATGTTTTTTGGTGATCAAGAAACTAAATTATGTTTAATGGCATGATTGAAGCCCCTAAATCATATGAAAAAATTATGACCCTGAAAAGTTAATGTACTAACTTACCCTAATAGGGCCCACATGACTTTTGGCGTTTCATCTCCTAGGGTTAGGTTTTTTGGATGTCTAGGGTTTTGGCATTGATGTTTATTGTAAAAAGGACTTTAGATATTCATTGTACTCATATTATAGTGAATGAGCATAGTTGTCACATCTCTTCTTAGAGAAAATATGCCACCATTCTAAAAAGATTGTTTCAGTCGGCATTTTACAGTTTCAACATATTTCGTAATTAATAGAACTCAATTTTTACTGTATCTTTCTTATTACTCACTGTTTCTTTGTGTTAATATTATAAATCTATGATTTTATTTCGTTCTGATCATAAATCCAAATCAGTGATATCATAGTGGTCTTCTCCTTTTCATTTTCTAGTGCATGTCTCTGATGAGTTCAGGGTATAGAGAGTTGTGTATCGAGCTTGTTTCTCTTGAGGACAACTTCTCTCGCATGCCTAATAAACCTTCCATGGAAGGCGAAAAGAAAGGTGATGATGCAGGAGATCCTTTCAAAATGTTTCTTGAGTAATCCCTCAAGTGAGAGAGGAATGAGATGATGGAAAACTTTGTGAAAATCCTACAACAATTGTCGACAATCGAGGCATCTACCTCAAGAGGAGGCACCACCCCCTTCAAGGTAGAAATCAATTTTGATATTCCTATAATTGAAGGTCAAATAGATGCGGATGCCATAGATAAATGGTTAAACCTTCTAGAAGGGTATTTTTCTGTCCACAACTTTTTCGATAGAGAAAATATTACATTTGCGCTCCTCAAGGCCGTCCCCCATGTCCAATATTGGTGGGAGACTTTCTGTGAGCAAAAGGAAATATAGGGATCCACATTATTTGCAGTTGCACCCACTTGGGGTTCCTTCATGGATTCTATTAAGGAACAATACTACCCTGTTGGAAGTTATGACGACTTGTATATAATATGGACCACACTATGGTAGGAAAGAGACTGAACAGTGCCAGAGTTCATCAATGTCTTCCATACCTTGTGCACCAAGATGGGTGTCAAATATTTTGAGCGACATGTGGTGCTAAAGTACCGCGATGGTTTTCATATATAAATCCAATCATAAATGGAGTTTTTGGACATCTCTTCCTTGGGTGCGGCCTATCAAAATGATGTCAAAATCGAGCCAAAGATTAAACAAAAGATGCAACAGTTTGGGCCTGGGAACCCCTCATAGTAGAAGCAGGGCAAGGGAAACCCCAACCCATAAAACAAAGGACAAAGAAAATATGGGCATCCTCAGGAGAACTAGTCTAAGCCGCAAGCAAAGAAGAACAATGGAAAGATGAATAAAGATACCAGGAAGTGGTGCGACTTCCATAAGAGCCCCTGGCATAACATTGCTGATTACTGCTCAAAGCAGTCATTGGTGGATGAGGTGAAAGCCTTTGAATCAGATGTAGGTTTTTACTATGAGTCAGAACCATAAAAGGGGATACATATCATTGATGCAGAACCCAGTGCCACCATTTCTACCACCAAGATCCATTCTGGTGAACCTGATGAGCCATAGGAAGGTGAGAACCTCTTTCTTTCAAAGATGTGGGTGAAAGGCACTCCGTTGCACTTCATTGTTGATAGAAGTACCTAGAAGAACCTCATATTAGAGGAGGTCTTCAAGCGACTGGCCCTGCCAACAACATCGCACCCACAACCCTACACCATTAGATGGCTCTGCAAAGGAAGCAAGCTTCGCATCAGCCAACAGGGATAATTTTAAGGATGGAAATTTATATTACGAAAAAATGGGCATCTTTTGTGTGTTTCAGGTGCAAGCGGTACACGAAAAAAACCCTATGAATAGCAGCCAATGAGGAAAATCGTTGACAAAGGAGAGGAAAAAACCAATAAGGCTAATGGAATCCAAGACATTGCATGAATCCCATTGTGTGAATAGATGTCTTACCATTGAACACAAGGGAAACCACCGAGTCAACGACCAATGAAAAAATGTCAACTGTTGGGTTCAAGGTTACCTATCAATGAGGAAAGTAGGACTAGGGTGCCAAATAGGACTACACTTCATGTGATTTTTAGACAAAATAAGGGTATGGACAACATGCAAAGTTAAGAGTTCTGAGGAATGTCTGACATAGGTTGATAGACATCCTTTGAATAGGAGCATGAGACATATGGAAGACTCTGGAAACATAGACTCAATGATGAAACCATGAGATGTAGGAGGCATCATTCAAAATCTCCATAGGGACTGGAAGAGTAACCAGTCGGGAGAGTAAACTCTCTGTAACGAGCTCATCTTCCAAAAGTCATGCTAAACCCAAAATTATGATGACAAGTGGACTCAAAAAAAATTGTGCTCTGTTCAAAGGTGACATGACTGCTTCCAATATAAGATAATACTCCCTTCTCGCCCATATTTTTTTTTTCATAGTCAAATGAATGTTATGATACAAGGGAGGGAACGAGTGTTGCAAGTAAGAAAAAATAGTTCCAACAATGGAACATACCTATGCTCAATGCAAGGAGGTGCATGCAGGAGATGGATACTTGGGGGACTGTTCCCTCTTGGGTATAGGGTGTTAAGTTGTGAAGGATATAAACAAGGCTCTTCTTGGTTGAGGATGCAAAAACTGTAGAGGAAAATGGTTTATAATGCAAAGTGATAACCGACAATAGGCTCAATACTACAAGCAAGGGCATGACATGCAATCACAACTTAACACCAAAAAATGTCCTTTTTCATGATCTTAGTCTACTTGGTTTGAAAAAGGGATAAACTTGTACCAAATAGATGTCCTTTTGAATCCAATTTACGAGTGTGAAAGAGATAAGTTCACTCGACAATCTTTTCACTTTTTGAAAATGAGTCGGAAAAGAGATTAAATCAAAATCGCTTGGGATTCTTCTAGGTACAGGCCAACATGTTTATGAGTGATAAATGAGGTTCAACATAAAGTCATGTATTAGCTATAAGGGACTCCCGATCCTACGGAAAAAATATCTGCATGGGCACAGAATGAAGAATAGGGCTAACTAAGATATCCATGTTTGGTAAGTCTCTACCATTTGATAACGACACATCTAGTAGTAGATAGAAAGTTCCATGTCGCTAAAAAATGGGTTCGTACCTAAGGCATATGAGTGACATTTATAGGATGATGAAAGTGTTCATGATGGAATGGATACCTATCCTATATGTTGGGTAGCGAAAATACCTGTATAAAGTTACGAATAGTCGACGTAATTATGAAGATCGCAAGAATCCCTAGACAAAACTACAAAAACCAACTCAATCCACTGTTGTATTAGTCCATTAGGCAAAAATATTATCTGAAACTATGCAAAGTGGGCAAAACTTTGCTATAAATAGTAACAAAAACTAAATTTACTGTACCATTTTACTTTTTTACCCAAATAGTGGATTTTGGACCAAATTAACTCTGATATTCAACTGGTGATTTCCGGAGCTACGAGTGATGAAATGGACCAATTAATTCCTCTTGCCCTCCTCTTTAATTTTAGTGGATTAAATTTTTTATTTAGGTCTCAATTTTTAAGTTATTTAGGGCACAAATTAGAAGTTTAGGTGTACACGGGCTACCGTTCATCGAGTCACGTATATGCATGATTATACACTTCTGTATAAAATAAATCCAATGTATACTCAGCCCTATATGCAACTGTAAACACTGCAGCAGGCATATATGTCCGTAAACAATGTTTTTTAGTAAATTCTAACTCAAAAAAATGATATTTCTCTTGCAAGATGGTGCTAGAGTGGAGGGGAAGGGAACATGAGGAAGTAGATGTGTCTATTGAAAGAGATATTGTGGCCCAAATGGCCTCGAAAAGATGTATATTATATAAGTTTTGGGCTCTCAAAGGGATCAGGGACCAATTGAGATTGCTACAGTTTCTCATGGATTACTGGGATCCAGACAGTGAGAGATTCAACCTTGATGGGAAACCATTAAGGATTGAAGTCGGGGATATTTATTTCTTGATGGCATTTTCTCATCGATGTGAGGTGGTCAAACTCAAATCCTAGGGATCTGGGAGTGGTATGAATATAGAAGAATACATAAATGCTCATTGCATTGCAGGGACTGAGTAGGTCGAGAATCAACTTCCCATCCGAGCGATAAACAATCTAAGCCTCAAGATTGTTTTCCTCATTTTGACATGGATCACAATATTGGCCTCGTTGAACCAGGCATCGAGGTCATTTATGTTCTACTCTGTAGAGTGATTGAGATCCACAGTGTACGACTGGTGCACCTCAGTACTAGCTAACATGAAGAGCCAATTGACAAAATGCAAACATGGTGATAAGAGGAACTTCAGGTTTGCTTCCATCTTGTGTAGATTTGTCTTCAAGCATGTTACAGGTTTGGGACCTAGAGTGGAGATCATTCCATGAGGACCTCATGATCCATCCATGGCACGATGGACTGAGGTGATGAGAAAGAAGGGGGGAGGTAGGGTTCCCACACCCTACAATGATGATTTCTTCTACTGGTGGAGATGACAGGTCATTGCTCTGTATGGCTACCCCTACAAAGGGATCGACATCATAGGGGAACCTGACATGCCATTACCACTAGGAACCACCTACGGGGACACAGGTATGTCAAAGTTTTCTTAAATATTTCATTTTTTTGTATTTTTCTATAGGAAAACAAAAATATTTTTGGATGATGTTTAAGTACTAATTAGACATATATGTGATGTAGACGTAGGTCCATGACAGTCGGATGGGATTCCATGACATATTCGGAGGTACCAGGGAAATGCAGCGGTAGGAGGAGAAGCATAGCGAGTCCTTCAAAATGTGCAGGGCAACCTGTCTTGTTTGACACAAAGGATTCTGATGGTTCAGGTGGAGGATCTACCAGAGGCTATGCAACAATAGGTGGTAGGAGTGCCCAGAGCATGGGTGTGACTCTTTCGACGTCTTACAAACGTTGTAGTTTGTTATCATGATACTCATCCAGTGCCATAGGGATAGATTGCATGACTTTTGTATTATCGTATGTATATGTGTATTGAGGGTGTGAGCCCCAATTTTGTACTATAAACATCATATTTTTTGAAATATATATAAGAACATGGTTCTTCGGCTTTACTTATGTTACAATGTGTACATTGATGCGAATGTTTTATTTTCTTTAGTTACATAACAAATGCCAATCTAAAATGAAATTAGCATATGCATCAGATACATAATTATAACTCCTAGGTATGTGATGATAAGTAATAAAATCAATATGTCGTTCTAAAAGGCATACCCGTAGGAATCATTGGAGTAAAGTAGGGTCACACACATGGTAACTATAGTTCAACTGACGTAATACTAACTGGGAATCCAGACGAACCTCCAAATAATGAATACCATGTAAAATGGCATCGCTCAAACATTCTATAACGATGCTATATTCAACCACATTATTCGTGGATGGCCCTAGGCATACGCCACCTAAAGACACCTGTAGACCCTCAGGTGAGTAAAAAACCCAAGCGGAGGAAGCCAAGTTCCATGTATGATGAATGGCTCCATCTACGAATCCTAAGTAGACCAAACACTCCGTTGACATCTACCAACAAAGGGAAAACTCAATAAGCAAGATGAAGAAAAATATAATTGGAAAATATATATACACTAAATTACATTAGTGTTGGTTTACTTTTCTATTCTATATGAGTTTGTACTGAGTGACCTAGGGTTCATGTCTTTTTAGGTTTCCAACAAAGCCTCTAAAACTATTGGCCCTCCTGGTAAACTAGAAGGCAAAATAGTGCATAGAATGCACTACACAGTCTCACCCAAGATCGCTTTAATGGGTTGCTATAATACTCATGTGTTTACAACCTAGGATTGAGTGTGAGATATGAGAACTGTATATTGAACCACTTATTATAACTTGTGAACATGATATATTGTTAATTGAGAACAAGGAGGAAATATAACAACTCATTCATTAAGAATAATAATAACTATTGAAAGACAATAAAGATATGCATGCATCCATCACATAACACAGATGTTATCGCGGTTCACCCCCTCCTGGGATACATCCACAAATATTTGTCTCTCATCTCTTTTATTATATTCGTTCTATCACTACAGTGTCACGCACTTACAATCCTGCCAGTTGGGTAACATCTATATGAGATGGACTAGATCGCACCAGGCTCCTTAGCCTGCAGTCTAACCCTCAATATCTACCCTGCCCAGTCCCCTTCGGCTCAACATATTACAAAATTAGGTCATAAAACAAAATATTACATATTGCATCAACTCATAGATAACTATCTAAACTCGATAATACTCCGAACCCCCCTATGATACCTAAGTATCAATATTTATACACTTTCTGGCTCTTCGTTCATTACAATATATTACCAAAACCCTAACCCTATCGTTGTTAGGTCTTCCCTTGATGCATGTGTGTTGTTCTTCCTTCTAGCTGCCACTTTCCTCGTGCATGACTTCTTTCCCAAAAATCATCTTTCTTTCCACTTTGGTCTTCTTCCAACAGGCCCCCAACACTAACATGTGGCTCATCCTAAGCCACCTAACACAAATCTTCTATCTCCCTGGTGACTTCCTGGAAATTTTCTTTGAGATATGTTGCCTGTGTTTGCGCCTGCACAATCTTCTCCTTCAGTGTGTCCACTATCTAGACTACAATTTCATCACTAATCAATTCTGCGCATTCTTCCTAGGTTTGTGCTATATGTTTCTTGGCTTCCTCTGCCTGTGTCAGGACTTCTGCTACCTGCTCTTGAAATGGTTACATTTGAGCCTGACGCTCCTTCTTCTGTTTTTATGCAATGGTGAGTTTTTCCTACAGTTTATTGAAGTCCTTTGCCCCTTTGATGCGCTCTGTGATGGACATTGTCTTCTGCCTCTGCTTGAGGTCCTGGATAGCTGCACTTATCCTTTCTTCTTCCCTGTCCCACTTTTGGACTTTATGATCCTCCTCTAACTTTGTTCAAACTTGTGTTTCATTCTCGAACAAGTCAGCTACTATGATAACCTATCTCTCTATCTCCTGTAGTTGTTCTACTGCTTCCTGCTTCCTTTTCTCCTTTACTTTTGGTGGAGTATTGGGTGTGAGATGCTCATGGAGATTCCCGATCTCCTTCTGATATTGATCGATTTGCTGCACAATATGATCAATCTTTTCTACTATTGTGATATCATCTATTTGCGTGGTGTTTGGAATATTCTCGTATGTTCTTGCGACTTTCTGCTCCAATCCATTCCTACGCTCCCTTTCCTCTTGGGTCTCAAACTTAGCCTGCTCACATAATATTTCTAGCATGTCCTGCTTCTATGTTTCCTTTTGCAATTCGGCTAAGTCTGTGTGTGCACAAGACTGTACCTCATGGGTAACACTCACTTGCAATTTGTGTAGAGCCTTGGATGGTATCTATGGCAATACCAATTGGATTTGGCTTAAGCCCTTCAGGGGTGTCTTCCCCATGATCTCGTCCATGCCCAACATACTGGGTGTGATGTGGAATGTTGTGCTTGGATACAATATTGTATGAATTGTTTCGCGCTCTCCTTCTTCCAATATTTCCTTTATCTGCAGTGTTGATGGCCCTATTCCCATGCTGATGTATATTGTGTGTACTTCTCTGATTTTCTTGAGGAACTGTTGCATGTCTTCTAGATCCTCTTGAATCCTATCCCTATGGTGTGCAACATTGTCAAAATCCTCGACTAGACAATCCTGGACCATTCAGGCTATCATTTCTCCATAATTCTTGTGATCGTATATTCTGGAGGTGTTCTTTGTGCCTTGATATTCTTGTGTGCACATCCTGTCTATGTGGATGGCCTCTTGTTCCCACATGGTTCTTGTGAGTTGGGACTTGGTGCGGTCCCCTGCATTGCCTCAACCTGTTTCTATTGTTCTTTGGCTGGCTGCGTATTATCCTTCTTCCCCTTCTGGGTCCCTGTCTTCATTGTGCCTTTGTTTTTTTGCTTTGTCTTTGTCTGTACCATCCTCCATTTCTTGGGAACTAGGACTTCTTCAGGTTGTGTTTCTCCCTGCCCTGCTTCTTCTTCTGCTATCCTTTCCAACAAGTCTTGGGTGAGGACTAGAATCTTCCATTCATCTTCCTAGTCTTTGATCACCATGTCGATGTTTCCCTCTATGATACAGTAGAGCATTTGTAGCCACTTCTTATCGGGCTCCTTCCACGCTTGTATCCACATCACATGTCATGTGGACTTGAATTTGGCGATGTCCCAAAACCACGTGAAAACCTCTAGTGTTATTCTCCACATGTTGTTGATGTCTTCTTGTAGGTCTTGTAGGTATCCTTCAAATATGGACTCATTCATCCTTTTGTGCCTAGAATCCGACATGGCTTTCAACAATAAATATCTCGCTTCCTGATTAGGTTTGGGTTTGGTACCGAAAGTTACATATCTTGGTTCCCTCCATCCCATAAAGTCTATTAACATGATTAGCCATGAATAGTGAAATTTTGTTCCTAGATCCTACTCATCCTTGCAGTCATCCAGGAACAAATTCAAGAGATAGGGTGCCCAACTCACTATGGTGCCCTCGACACATTGAGCTGCAACTACGACAACCCTAGCTGGAACTTCCTCCCTACAACATTTTCTTAGCAGCTTCCAGGCTAATATTTTTGCGCCCATTTATGTTGCGACATCATTGATCCTATTGATGATGATGCCTCACGGCCCCCTATCAGTACCATACTTCTTCTTCATCTCTTCTGCTAGTTCTTTCTCCTTGGCTTTGTCTTCAAGAAACTATGTAGAATCCATGCCCTGGGATGACAACCTTGTTATGTTCACAATAAGCTCTACGTCTATCGAGACAAGATTGTCCAACCATATGTCCCTACCATGTGTGACTACTAACAACTGTTTGATGCACCCGCTTGCATACTGAACTCTGCCAAAATATGGTAGATCCAACAGACCTAAAATCCCTTTTTTCTCCAACCTTGTTTCCCATTGGAGTGGTTGATCAATCGGTTCCCCAACTAGATTTATGCCCACAGTCTCCAAGTATACTCTCTTTGCAAATTCCAGAAACTTGTCTGTATCTGCTACATCATGGTTTGAGTATTTTATCTCGTCGATCTACCCTAGCGATCCTGATTCCACTTGTACCCCATCTAGTATATGAAGTATAATGAGGGTTGCAATGGGTTGCTTACGAGGTGACCTAGGTACCTGCTGCTTTTCTTTATTTGGTGGTGGTTGCCTCGAGGTGCCAGTGGTGACCATTTGTGCTTTGAAATACCATTCCGACCAACCTCTGACATCCTCTACTATTCCTTCTGGTGGGTGGTCTGACAGGGTGGTTTGAGACTCGTCTAGATCAACTACTGCTACTTGATTCATCATCATTCCATTGAATCTCGGAGCTTCTTTAGTGTTCGTTGGTTGTGCCTCCTTCAGGGTTTCTGCATCCTGGTTCTGCTGCTCCTGTGCCTCTATTGGTGTATCTACATTTGTTCCCTCCAGTGTTGTTTGTTGGGTTTCTTCCACTATAGGTGTGGGGTTCATTGGTGTTGTGTCTGGGGATGGGATTTTTTCGATATTGACGATCTCCGGCAGTTGTTGTTCTGCTTCTTCCAATTGTACCTGTGCCCTGGTTCTAACTCTGGGTTTTCTGGCACTCTGGCTTGCTTCTTCTTGCTTTGGTGGTGCCATGGTGGTGAATTTCGAATGTTTGTTGAGTTTGAATGGTCTCCAGGACCTCTGTGAACTCGAATATCTGCTCCTTAGCCTCTATCGCTCTCTATCTATTCTCTTTTTGCAAATGGACTCTTTTCTCCCACGTCCGTGTGTTGTATGGGAATTACATGAATCTTGTCAAGGAAGCTACCTTAATTACGGGTTCAATGCACCTCCAGTTCTTTTGTACATTCCATTACTCTGTCTTTGCATCTCTAGTTGGCGCGATTAATGTGGCGTCCTATTGGTCCTTTCCATCATTTAATTTTGCATAACTCTGTCTTATCGTACTGCTTTTGTCATCTTTTTGTTTCCCACTTGTTTCCCTTTTTACCTGTCCATTAGCCTTATCCTTTCCGAGTCTGTGTTCCTAAGTATGTGTGCTCTTTCTTCTTTCGACGCAGTGTGCCTCTATTGGTATCATTTAATATTTTGTTTTTATTTTTATTTTATTTTTTATTTTTTTACTGCGCGGTGGGTGGTCGATTGTCCTTGTACAACTTCAGTCAGCTCCCATTGATCATCCCTCTGAGATCTGCGCCTGATAAGTCTCTCAACTATAAAAATTCTCCATCTGTGATAGATTTTACTTCGTACGGTCCTAGCCAGTGCATTCTTAGATTTCCTACGTGTTGAAACAATTTGTTGTCGTACATCAGTACTAGATATCCTTCCTTGAAGGTTTTCTTCTTGATGTGTCTATCATGCCCAGATTTGTCCCTTTCTTTCTGAACTTGTTGTTGGAACCCTGATAAGATCCGGTCTTCCTCCATGGTCATTAAATGATTTAGTCACTCTTGTACTGCGCCTCGTTCTGTCATATGTGTGATTGTTGCTACGTGCAAGCTTGGTACTAGAAATTCTAATGGCACCACTGCTTCTTGGCCATAGACCAGTTTAAATGGCATGTACCTTGTCAACTTTTTGCACATAGTCCTATAGGCCCATAATACTGCTAGTACTTTGAGGTCCCATTCGTCCCTGTTGACGTTATAGATATTTGTCAATGTATTCTCTAGGATTTTGTTGAATTCTTCTACTGTGCCATTTACCTATGGGTTATATGGTGTGCCCTTCTAATGATGGACTTCAAACTCTTCAGTCATAGCATTGATGGTGTTGTTTATGAAGTGTGTGCCTTGGTCTCTCATCAAAACCCTTGGGAATCCAAATCTAGTGATCACTTGTTCAAATAAAAAGTGTGATGTTGTTTCTGCGCTGCAATCCTTCACTGGTGAGGCTTCTACCCATCTTATTAGGTACTCTGTCGTGATGATAATGTACCTAGATCTTGTTATTTTTGTTGGTCGGTTGATTGGTCCCACAAAGTCTATTTCCCACTTATCGAATGCCTGCAATTTTATTTGTGGTTGTAATGGAATCTCATCCCTTCTATTGGGTTTACCTACCCTTTGACATACATCGCATATTTGACAGTACTCCTTCGAGTCTCGGTGAATAGTCGACCACCATAGTCCTATGTGCAATACCTTCTGCATGGTAGCTTTGTCTGCATAATGTCCTCCTACTATTCCCTCATGGGCTTCTGTTAAGACTCTTGGTCTTTCATGCTCTAACACGTACTTGCACAAGATGTTATCTGCACCCATTTTGTATAAGTGTCCTGCGATCAGTTGATAGTTTGCAGCATGAACTACCGGGTTTTTCTTTTGTGTAGTGTTGTATTCCTATGGTGCAACGTCTGTGCTCAAGTACTGAATAATATCTGCAAAGTATTCATTAGGAATTTGGACTAAGAATAATTTTGCATTCAGGAAGTTGTCTTCTAAATTCATAGGTTCTTCTCCATTTGTGACTTTTGATAGGTGTTCAGGTCCTGCATTCAATTTTCCTAGCTTGACTATTACTTCAAAGTCAAATTCTTGAAATAGCAGTAACCATCGACCGATTCTCCGCCCCCCAACATTGGCTTGTTGACTAGGTATTTCAGGACTGAATGATCTATGAACTCTTAAAGTGTTTTCCCAATAAGTAGTGTCTGAACTTCTACAATGCATAGACCATATCTAGGCCTTCTCTCTTCGTGGTGTTGTAGTTTTGTTTTCATTCCGATAGTTTTCTTCTTGCAAAGGCTATGGGGTGATCCCAATCCCCCTCTCATGGCTGTGCCAAGATAGCTCCAAGTGCTATGGCTGATGCATCTACATGCACATGGAGTGTCTTCTCCCAGTCTGGAAATACTAATATTGACACGATGACCATATTTTCCTTCAGGGTAGCTAGATCGTGTTGACACTCATCGTTCAACTGAAACTTTGTATCCTTTCTTAACAAATTTTCCATTGGTGCAGTAATCTGTGCATACCCTTTGATAAATTTCACGTAGTATCCTGTGTGTCCCAATGTTGCTCTTAGATGACAGACTGTTTTGGGTAGTGGAAAGTTAACAATTACTACAATCTTTGCAAGATCTACTAATAAGCCTTGTTTGCATACTATATGGCCCAATAGTATCCCAAACAGTGTTCTGAATATGCATTTTTTTATGTTTAATGATATCTGGCATTGCCTGCATCTTTCTAGCATCAACCATAAGACTTCAACATGGTATTTCAACAAATTGTAGACTGTCCAATTGTCCAGGTATACTTCGCGAAACTAGTGGATGAATTCCTTAAATGCGATGATGACTACTCTGGAAAATATTGCTGGTGTGTTCTTCAGTCCAAATGACATGACTATGTACTGGTAGGATCCCCATTTCGTTGCAAACATGGTCTTGTATCTATCTTCCTGTGATATCTTGATCTGATGGTAGCCTGGGAATCCATCAGTGAATGAGTAAGATTCATGTCCTCCTACGTTCTCTAACACTTCATTCATGAAAGGTGTAGGGAATAGGTCATGTAGGCATGCATCGTTCAACTTCCTCAAGTTGACGCATATCCTTATCCCTTGTTTTTTCTCCTGCATTACCATCGGGCTTATCCATTCTGATTCTTCAACCGGTTCTATGATTTTGACTTCGAGCATCCTGTCAATCTCATCTTTGACTTTCTACTTATATACTGGGTTCAATCTGTATGGTTGTTGTTTGATCGGTCTCGCTTAAGGTTTGAGTGGTATATTCATTTCTTCTAGCTCTCCGGCTATACCCTTCATCTCTATGAATGTTTTAGGGAACAGGTCGTTGTACTCGTGCAGTAACTCTATTATACTTTCCACTGTTTTCTCATCCCAGTAGTCTCCAATGCTAGCCATTTTGGGATTCTGAGTTGTCCCAATGCTGACTTTCTTTAACTTGATCGGCGTGGAAATAAATTCTGATTCTATAGGTGGTTCCTCCACTTCTCTTTCTCCTTCTTCGTCTTCAATTTGAATATCATGCAGATCGTCTTCATCTGGTGCTTCCTCTTGCACATGGTAACATGACAATAGTTCCTTAACTGTCTGTTTGTTCCACTGTTTCTCTTCTTTTATGAGCTCAACTTTCAGTTCCTTGATGAATATCATGCCTCTTATATGTTTAATATCCACATCTATGTTAGGGTTCTCATGCTCGAATGAGAAAGTGACTGTAAAATTCTGTTGCAATGTCATCCAGGTCGCAGTTCCTTTGCACAATTCTTGGTCTGTATACTAGTTCGTTGATATGCCCTCTAGGGTGTATATAAAATGATGAGGCCATTCCTCTGGGGATGTCATTTTCCACAACATTCTTCACTCCTCCAAGTGTTCCATTGGTGCCCCCTATCCATTGTACCTTTGTTGCTTGTTGTTTTTTTGTTATGCGTCGAACCTGATGCATAGTAACCACTTACATTGGTACCAATCTATGATTGTCTCTTTGTGTGTGCCCCACCATCTTGCAGGTGTGGCCTTGAGTGCTATATCAAGTGATAACAGTCTCTGATTCTCTAATACTTCATCTTCATACTAAGCCAAGAATGTTTCCAAATCGTTTATTCCATGGAAACTGGGTGGTTCCCTTATTTATGTGCCTACCCATCATACTACATGGTCTATTCTTGCACATATTCTCATGGATACTTCGTGTAATCATTATTTCCAGTTCTCTAAACCGGTGTCTAAGTCTATCGCACATGAAGTAATGCTCTACCAACTGAGTATCCCATCTGCAGTTGGTTTTACATAATCCTGATCGCGCACAGTTGTTATGTACAACTGGATGATTTCCTCTAAGTCTAAGAAAGTGGGTTCTACAAACCTCTCCCCTTCCGATGTATCTAATGGTGTGATGACCCTTTATTCTATTGACTCAAATGTCATTTTCCTGGTCTTCAATTTGATTATGGCATGGTTGTCAAATGCCCAATCTAGACCAAGTAACGTTGGATATGGTGTTGTGTCATCCACTATTTCAATGACTTCAAAATCTTCTTTAGTGCGCACTCCATCCAGGTCTATTGTCACTCATTTCAGTATACTAATTGGTAGGACTCTATGTTGTTTTTCTAGTTTCAGTTGAACATGTGAATATCCTAATGTGGGCTCTCCCATGCATTTCCATGCATTTTTTGGTAATACAGTAACTTCAGAGCCTAGATCCAGTATGATATCTCCCATGTTGAAATCTTCGATATTGGCATTCAATTTGAAATCCCTAGTGGTTCTTCTTCTTCTTCTATGTAGGTGATTGATTGTTTTTGGTTCTTGTTTTCCTTCCATCTCGATGCTACATTTTTCTAGTATTTTTGCAATATTTTCACATATGATGGATCATTTAATACCTTTATGCATGATTGAAAAAATACTTTGATTGTAATTACTTGTCCCATGGGTTGAATTTTGTTGGTATGATCCAATAATGGAGGCATATCGAACTTTGGTGCTTCCTTGCTTTGCTGTGCAGTTGAAGTCGATGCCATGTCTCCATTATAAAATTCTTGTCTAGATTCCTTAAATATCTCCTTCTCCTTATGCGCGTCAAACTTCTTCCTTGGTTTGACGTTCTTATTCATCCATTGGTTTTGTACCGGCTCTTGTCGAACTGCATCATTTCTTGTTTTAGCTCCTCCACGAGTGACGATGTTGATGTTCTTTCCTTCGTCCCTCGCTTCATCTAAAATGCACTAAATATTCTGGTTGTTCTGATTCCTTTTTACTAGTAGTGTTGGACATTCCTCTGTATCATGGTCCGATGCATGGAAGTTTATGCACGTTGCTGGTGGAAGTGGACATTCCCTTGCATAATGTCCTAGTTGTTGGCAATTGTGGCATACGACTGGTCCTCTACCTCATCCTCCACCTCTGTAGCCTTCTCGATCTCCTCTCGGCTTATTATACTGAGGCACCTAATTATACTGCATGGTATTGTACTGAGGTTGTGTTGTGTTGTACTGTGGTTGTGCGTTATTATATGGTTGCTGCACAGTATTATGTTGCTGTTGTGTAGTGTTGTATGGAGCCAAAACTTGATTAAAATGTGGTGCGGCTTGCCTAGTCATCATTTATGCCTGCGCTCTATATGCATTTGATGTTCTTTCTCTCATCAACTCCATGGTTCAACAATATTTGTCGTCATGGCCCACTAACTTGCAAAAATTGAAATATGAACTCTTTGGGACTGTCTGGTATTTCTGCATCGTCATGCAATGATAAGGATTGTGACCTAGTTTCTTGTAGATTTTGCACCATAATCCTCCTGTTGGTAACGGATTTGGCAGTCCTTCTTCCATATATTTCACGAATGTTGGACATTCGTTCTTTTTGTGTCCTTCCATCCTACATGTAGTGCACCAAACGACTTCTCGTTTGTCCTTACTCTTATTTTGGTTTAGCTAAAGTGTTAAGCTCTTCAAATCCTCCTTTAATTTTTCGATAGCTGGGTCCATCTGCTGATACTGATTTTCTTCTAGTTGCAGGGATGCCTGCAGAGCCTCTACTTGCATTTGAAACTTATGTTTTCACAATGGGTATTTTAAGTGTGGTAGTAGTGAATTGACAAATAGGTTCCTATGCTACATATCGTTCATGAGATACTTCAACTTTCCTTTTAAATGCTTGAATCATTGGTCAATTTCCCAAATAGATTCTCCTGGTTTCTGTAGGATTTATATCATAGCATTCATGTATTGATCCTCTGAGCTCAGATTCTAGAACTCATTTATCAGTAAATTCTTAATGTCTGTTAGTGTCCTTGTCATCCCTAGGGCACTGTTTTCATCTAGACTCATGTACCGGTCTAGTGTGTGGTCTCTTAGCGTAATAGTTAACTGTGCAAGTTTGGTATCTTCATCAGTGATCTATTTTACATCCCAGATATTTGCACAAATGAACAAGTGTTTCTCAGGGTCTTTTGTTGATTCTCCTCGAAATTCTAGTAACCTGATCATGGGATCATGTCCTTCCATTCTGAACGCTGAACTACTACCTTGGCATGGTGTAGATACTTGACTAGTGATGCATGAAGGGGATCCTCAGTTGTTGTTCCTTGTGTAGATGTACTTCCTGCTATTTGACTGCTTCTGAACTTCGATTTTCTAAATGATGGTGTTCTCTTTGGTGTATTAGTCACACATGGGTTTATGGGTTCCACACTGACATTAATATGGATAGGATTGCTACCTTCTCTTCCCATTCTTGGACCTCTCGTCTTCCTCTCATATGTTGCACGCAGGATTTCCTCAATCTTCTCCATAGCCCAGGTATTCTCTACCTCGTCCTCATCACTCGCCAAGCCTTCCCTTGTGAATACAACTCTCTTCTTGGTATTCACCTTGTATTGGTAGGGTACTCCACTACACGTATTTCCATTTGTCACCAATATCCACTTGATTTGGTCATCATCCATCATGATCGGGTCCAAGGGTTCCTCCTTCTTTCCATTATCCTTTCCTCCTTCCATATCTCTTTTTTTTTTCAGTGCTTCCCCCCTCCCCCCATGCACACAGGGAAGTTTTGCTATTTGACTCCATTGTCAGTACACCTTTCTTATATAGCAGTATCTTAATAGAAGTATACAACGATTGAATGTACCTTCCTTGAGGTCCACGTAAAAAATATTTCTGCGTTGCGCTATACGACTTCACTGTGTCGACTACAAACTCTATTCTAAAACCTACCACAATACTGTCAAGCCAAAAATCTACTACGCGGCTGAATTTGTTGTTCACCTGCTATAACTACTCAATTTGTACTGGGGTCCACTCTAACTGTCGAATTTGGTTCGTTGCATGGTTATCCTTCAACCTTAGTATCCACTCCTACAATAAGCGTGGGAAATCATAGAAAAAGACTTCATGCAAATTAGTAAACACATATTTTTCAAGATATTTGTGGGGTGTTACTCTAGGGTTTCTGTTATCTTTCTGTGCAAACTCTAGTTGTTTGTTTCTTAGCCAAGTTTCGATCTCTACTTCTGTGGGATTCCACGGTCTCAACATCCTCTTCTAATGGCTCATTGCTTTCTTCTCTTATTTACTCTTCTCTTGATCAACCTATCTCATCTACTCAATCCTCTTATGTTCCTACCAACGACAATGAAACCCTTTGTTGGTTTACTTTTCTATTCTTTCTGAGTTCGTACTGAGTGACCCAGGGTTCATGTTTGTTCGAGTTTCCAACAAAGCCTCTAAAACTATCCATCCTCCTGGTAAACTAGAAGGCAACAAAGCGCATAGAATGCACTGCACAGTCTCACCCGATATAGTTTTAATGGGTGACTGTAATACTCATGTGTTTACAACCTAGGATTGTGTGTGAGATATGAGAACTGTATATTGAACCGCTTATTATAACTTGTGAACACGATATACTGTTAATTGCGAATAATCAGGAAATATAGCAACTCGATCATTAAGCATAACAATAAATACTGAAAGACAATAAATACATGCATGCATTCATCACATAACACATATGTTACTATGGTTCACCCCCTCCTGGGCTACATCCACAACTATTTGTCTCTCAACCCTTTTATTATAGTCATTCTATCACTACAGTGTCGTGCGCTTACAATCTTGCCAGTTGGGTAACATCTATATGAGGTGGACTAGATCACACCAGGATCCTCAACCTGTGGTCTAACCCTCAATATCTACCCTTCCTAGTACCCTTCGGCTCAACAAATTACAAAATTAGGCCATACAACGAAATATTACATATCGCATCAACTCATAGATAACTAGCTAAATTCGATAATACTTTGAACCCCCCTATGATACCTAAGTATCAATATTTATACATTTTTTGTCTCTTCAACCATTACAATATATTACCAAAACCCTAACCCTACCTTCGTTAGGTCTTCCCTTTATGCACGCGTTCTTCTCTTCCTTCTAGTTGTTTCTTTCCTCATGTATGTCTTCTTTCCCAAAAATCGTCTTTCTTTCCGCTTTGGTCTGCTTCCAACAATTAGTATACAAAGAGTTACACCCAATATTGGGGCTCAAGTGTAATATATTTTCAAATAGAGCCCATTCCTAGGATCAGCCAACATGTTCCCTTCATAATCTTCTAATTCATAGGCTTCCTTTTCCAAGACACGCCGCAAGATATAGGGACCCTGCCACATGGGTTTGAACTTTCCTTCCCCCAGTGGTTCTTTGGCTTGATCATATAAAAGGACCAAGTCACCCTCATCATACAACTGTGGATAGACAAACTTATTGTATTGGACCTTAACATGTCTTTTGTTTGCTTTGATAGCCGTAGAGGCATCTTGACGTTGCTCGTCAAGGATCTCTAGATGCACGAGGCATCGTTCGAGATTGAAAGTGTCAGGTCGGAGCACAACTACCAATCTAAGAGAAGGGATTTCAAATTCAATACGTAAGATCGACTTCACACCATGTACTATATAGAAAGGATAAATTTCAGTGGTAGTCTTGACTGAGGTTTGGTATTCCCAAAGTGCGGGATATAGCATGATATGCCGACCAGATTTTCTCTGGCTGACAGTTTTCTGAAAAATGGTTTTGAGAGACTTGTTTACGCCCTCTACCTATCCATTTTCCTGGGGGTAGTAAGGGGAAGAATGACCATGCTTAAAACCCAACTTGGATGCTAGCTCTTCCATCATTTCATTCCAAAATTGACTATCATGATTAGTGACAATCTCACTCGGGATTCCTAACCTGGAAATAATTTTATTGAATACGAAGAAGGCGACAATATTCTCGTCGGATTTAACTCTAGGCATGGCTTCAGACCACTTATTAAATTATTCTATGACCATGATAATGTGTTTATGACCCCCAGCCGAAGTTGGGTTGCAATCCATAAAGTCCACCCCCACTTGCTTAAGGGACCGACACTAATGACTGGATGGAGAGGGGTTGGATGCAAGCACATTTTCTGAGCGAACACCTGGCAAGGGTGACACTTCTTAACCACTTCAACACAATATTTAAAGATAGACGGCCAAAAATAATTGTCTCGCAAATTTGTTTGGGTTGTTGCAAGCCCGAATATATGACCACTACAAGCCCCATTGTGGCAATTGTTTAGAATTGACTTGACTTCTTCATGAGTTAAACAACGACGAAATATATTGTCTACTCCTTGATGATACAAAGTGTCTCCAACGTAAGGTAATTCTTAGCTTGGTATCGTATACCCCATCGGTCATCTCGCGAGAGATGCTGAGGGAACTTCAAAGTTTGAAGATAGAGAACAATGTATTCGTACCAGGGGTCAGATGACGAGACAAGGAAAATGTGTTCATCTGAGAAAGAATCAACATGAATGACATCCTTGTCCAATTGTGGGAAGTCATATATTAACTCTGCAAAGACTAGTGATTTCTTGGATTTTTCACAAGTGAAATTGAGATCGAATTGTTGTAAAATGACAATCCATTTATTGTATTTTCCCCCTACGATACGCATAGTAAGGATGTATTTAAATGGATTGACATCGATAACTACAATAGATTTGCAAAGCAATATATAATGTCGTAATCGTTGGACTATGTGAATGATAGCCAAAGCTATCTTTTCAACATGAGAATATTTGAGCTGAGGACCGACTAAGTTTCGACTAAGATAGTAAATGAGATGCTCATGGAGCTCATCATCCTCCTAAACCAATACCATGCCAATCATCTCTTTGGACACGGTGACATAAAGAAAGTAATCTCTATTGTATTCAGGAGACATCAGCAGAGGCATCGATACCAAGGATTTTTTCAAAGCATCGAAGGATTCCCGGGCTCACTCATCCCAGATAAAAGGGGTGTCCTTATTCAAAAGATGCATGAACCCCTTAGTAATATTGGCATATTTTACTATAAACTAACGCAAAAAGTTAGCTTTCCCCTGTAAACCTTGAAGTTGTTGAATAGTGCATGTGGTAGGAAATCAAAGTATTTCTTAACCCTTTAACGGATCTACCATGATCCCAGTATCAGAGACTAAAAATCCTAGAAGACGTCCAGACCTAACACAAAATATGCATTTATGAGGGTTTAACCAGATGCGATAATGATGACATCTTTCAAAAACTAGTCGAAGGTGCTTATGGTGATCCACTCTCTTATGAGAGTGAGCAACAAGATCGTCAATATAAGCTTTGATTATATTCTTAAGATCATGGAATGTGAAGTTCATAGCACATTGGAAGGTTGCTACGACGTTTTTAAGACCCAATGGCATCTTTCGATATGTGAAAGTACCCCAAGGACAAATAAATGTCATCTTATGTTGATCCTCGAGTTTAATCTGAATTTGGTTATACCCTAAAAATCCATCCATGAAAGAAAAAACTTTGCTTCCCGCACACTCGTCAAGGATCTGATCGATGAAAGGTGTTGGGAAGTTGTCCTTAGGATAGGATTTGTTCAGGTCATAAAAATTCATGCATATACAGATGGTTCCTTGCTTCTTATTCATTGGAACGATATTGGATACCCATTCAGTCAAGGGAACCAGGTAGATAAAACCAACATTAAGCAGTTTCTCTACCTTAGCCTTAATAGCAAGGGCCTTCCAGGGATTGACAGCTCTAAGACATTATCGAACATGCTTATCATCTGGGTAAGTTTCAATATTATTTTAGACAATTCGAGGGCCGATTCCTAGCATCTCTTCATATGACCAAGTGAATACATCTCAGAATTCCTTGAAGAGTTCGATGTAGATCAAGATTTCTTCTGGAAAACAATCCGCACTGATGTGTACATTTTCGATCTTGCCTGGGGTATGAGAGATATCGATCATGACAATAGGGGAGATACTCGCCATATTTCCTTCTGCATAAATGTCATGCATATCAAGAGGAACTACGACATGACCAACTATCTTGCTCAGAGTGGATCTAAATTCATCTTGTTCGATTCTAGCAAGCTCTGGGAGAAAATAAGAGCGGTGATGCATATCATTCCAAGGTTTTTCAGAACCATTCATGGCCTCGATGATAGCTTCATCTAAGAGAAAAGTCTCATCGAGTTATTCATTTGAACAAGATGACGAAGTGGCCCACACAGGCTCAAGAAGAGAATCCTCCTCGTCTGTCTGCAAGGTAGTAGGATCAGGATCGAAGGAAGAGTCAAGAACAACTTGATACATTATATTTTCTACTGATAGTGACATGGCCATTCTAGCATGTGATTGACCTTCACAAGATGTAGTCGAGGAAGGTAGGTTCAAAGGATCGTTAAAATAGGAAGTGTGGAAATAAATGGACCTCTCTGACGAAACTGGAAATGGCGTAAATATGGTGAACCGGTGCCATGAAGTCAAAGGAACCCATGAGGGATGAATACATTTTGACATCAATATTCTCAGTTTTCAGCTGAGAATTGTCAACCATGGGGATCGACGGTCCAATAGATGCACTAGGGCTAACATACGCAAAGGACAACTGGTCGATCTTCATGATCTTCCCATCGTGAGGAAAACAAAGGGTATGGAAGATGGACGATATGACGACAGTCATAGTGTAACTCCAATTGCATCCTAGTAACAAGTTATAATCAAGGGGCGCATCAACCACCTCGACATCCACCTCTACCGTCTTTCCACATAACTAGACCGGAAAGGAAGGAAGAATACCGTGAGAGTGGCAGGAACGACCTTCAAAAGCAGTCAACATGGTTGGAGACTGAGAGAGATTCGAAGAACCAAGGGATTTACAATATACCAGGGACATCACACATGTTGGAGCATCTTCATCAATGATAGTACGCTTGAAGGTATACTTCGAGTAACCCACATGGATTTGGAATGCCACATGGTAAGGCAAGCGAGGCTTTACATATGTGACGTCAAACTTGATAACTTTAGAGCCACTGGGATCTAGAGCTCCTAATGCAAATATAAAGGCATTCCTCTATGACGGACACCTCTGGATACCTCCATGGCCGACATCACACAAGGAGTTTGACCCAGGTCCTCAACAATAGAGTAATTCTGGGTGGCTCTAACATTAGGATTGTGGGTAGAGATCTTGAGTACTCCTTTCGGAATATGAGGCAGTGGCTCTATTTTTTCAATCTGTAAGGGTGTATCTAGAGGAGGAGGAGACTCTAGACTAGGTACAGTTTGTGGAGAACTATAATCGTGATATTGGGTGGCTACATTAACCTCAAAATTGACCATATTGATGCATAAATGGTCATTGTCTTGTGTCGGTGGGTTTTGACTCCCACTCGTCATATTTCTAGCATTTGAGGAGCTCAATGCCATGTGATGGTTATGTGGAGAACAATTTGTCAGCATGATGGGTGGTAGAGATAAAAGCCTAGTAGCTTTCGCAAATTTGGGGCGTAAATGAGTAAGGTGATCGTCTGTACAAAGTTTACAGGGAAACTTCACCTTATGCCTTTTTCTCTTTCCCTCACTAGCATTATTATTCATCTTATCATTATTACCATTTCCCTTGGGTTTATTATTATTTTACCCACCCTTACAATTATTATTACGTCCTTTCTTCTTATTCTCGCCTGGTTGCTGATTACCATTTGGGTCAATCGACAATTGCACATAATGTACATCTACCAACTGAGTGGGATTGGAAGACACAAACAAAGATGACCCTCCTTCAGACTAGTTTAGAGACAACTCTTTCAAATGTCTTGTCACTGACTCTATAGATTTCACATTGGCGGAGCCTACAATGCCATCGGCATGAGGCCCGGGCTTTTATCTATGGTCATAGTTTGACCTTGGTGCACCAGGAAGAATCTCGTACAACATCCCAAACTGAGCATATATAAGATATAACTATTGGTCTTTGAAAATCGCTTCTTCCTCAAATGTAACCCCAGATGTAGAAACATCCTTCGAAATAGGAGGCTGTAGAGATTTAGGGAACCACTCTAGTAGGAATTATGGGGGTATGCATGTCTTGATCAACCTCTTCCATCTACGCCACTCTTGGATGTGATCCGAGATATGAGTGGCTTTGTCCTGGCGTAAGGTCGACATAAGTTCTAGGCCAACATCGTAACAAACTGGTAATTGGAAGTGGTTAAGGAAGACTAAAACCATATGACTGAAGGTCCCATATGACCCTCTAGGTAGCTCGGTATACCATTTCATGGAAACCCCCATGAGTGTGAATTGAAACAATCTTAACCTCGAGGAGAACCATAGGTGAAAGGTGGTAACGTGATCACCAGGATCCTCTCCATTCTTTCCTTCAAATTTTTGAATATCTAAAGGAAGCTTGGTGGTAATGGGGGGCCATGTAGGGTCATGACACACAGGGTCATTCATCAACTTAGGAAAGTCTGGTAGATTGAGCGTGGCCAGAAAAGGGAGACAGGGTTGCAACATCTAGCCCCAAGTTACTTGGAAAGATTGTGGTTGGGGAATTGCATCCCATCCTGGGTTCTGGTAAGCACCATGGCCCTGTCTAGGATTGTAAGACCCTCCTCTAGGCTGATTCATAAGGGGTTCATTGGGATTCATTCCATTAGGAATGTTCTAATGAGGGTTATAAAAACTGCCCTCAGTTGGAGTGGCTCTGGGTTGGCGGTTTCCCAAGGTGTGAAACTAACCTCCTCCGGGTGTGAATCCAAAGGATAAAGGTGAATTCATCATGCCAAACATGTTGGTCGGAATTGATACAAAGGAGGTGGGTGTAAAGGACGGACCATAAGCAATAGCTTGTCCACCAGGTTGGTTACTCCATCCAGAAGTAACAGGATTAGCCCGGGGTTAAAAGAAGGAATGGCTCCCACGATAGGAGTCATTTGAGGGACATGAGTGCCACCAAACAAGAATGGAGTATAAGGAGGAGTTTTGCCCCCAAGTCCAATGCTATAATTAAGGCAAGCAACTAGGATGGAGTTTGAAAAATGCGAAGTAAAATTCGGCATACCATAGGAAAAGGGAATAGAGGCCATAGGGATGGACTGAACATTATAGCCCGATGAATGACCAAGTGACCAAAATGGGTTCATGGCAACAGGTTGAGTGTTCACTATAGGAAGGGAAACATTGATGATAGGTGACCCCAATACTACAACCATTGTGGTTGAAGGAGTCGAAGGGGTACCATTAACTATAGTAGGTGTGGGAGTCGAAGGGCTCCCAATATCTTGATGACTCGGTTCAGTACTCATCCTTGTAGAATCACAAGTATGATAAGTGGTGGTGTGTGTACCACGTTTAATAACTCTATGCCTTTTAGAAGGTAAAGACTCAAAATGTGTTGGTAACTGTAACAAGCGGCGAGACCTGTGGTGAAGATGGTCTGGCTCCATGATGACTCAAGATTCAAGATATAAAAAACAAATCCTAAGGCCAACTAATAATCAAAGAGAACACAAAAAATAATCAAACTACCAATATGCACACAAACAGGATAAAGTGGCTAAAATGGACCTCCCTCTATAAAGTAGGTATTCCTCGCCCAACAAGGGCCTGGGCTCTGCTACTAAATATTGGAGGAAACATAATCATTTATAAGGGCCCTCATGGGATTAACAACCAATTGGTCAGATCCCCCCGGAGAGGTAATCCTCCATAAAGGTTGTGTGTTGTATAACCTTTACCTGACCCAGGGTACCTATAGAATAACCCCTTCAAGTAACCTATGTGGTAGCTAAGTCAAGCAACTAAGAAACCACGGTATAACTGATGCACATGCGAACAATCGTAAGTCAGGTCCACTGTATGGGCAGGGTAGCAAATTCTGAAACCTTGAAAGCATCGCCTCTCATGGAGGTAAGGGAACTATCAATATCCCCATATACGAATAGATCCCCATATATGAATAGATCCCCATAAATATATTTGATGCTAAGAAGGTATCAAGGGGATATCCCTTCAACCGACCTCATGCGACCTCGTGCTTAACTCCGGTGTATGATATTACCGATTATACAATGGATTTCTCCACTCCCTTAGTCAGACACATATGTTGATTTAATATCCATGGAGAAGTTTACTCACAAAATCCTATTCCAAGGCTCTAAATCCTAATCTAGTTTGTGCACCCTAGAAAATAAAATCGTTATTAATCAATTTTAAATTATAACATTAATTTTAATGGCCTTGCTTACTCAAAAGGTGCATTCATGAAACTAGTGATGTTATGACTCATCAAGTAAAATAAATGAATATGAATGTAATGCAAATTCCTAACTCCAATTTCCAATAAATGATATGTTTTTCAAAAATGCAATTTTCAATTCAATTATGCAATCTTTCTTTACATGAACTAAGATAAGAGACAAAAGACTCAAGAGATCAAAATGCCAATCAATGTAAAATGCCTAATATTTTTGTATTTTCATTATAAGAGAATGAAAATGGAAGGACTAAACAACATCTTGATATAAAGACTCTACTCTGTATAGAAAAAGATAACCCAAGTAGGATATCAAGGAGAAAAACACCCAGCCCAAGGTGCAAGGACAATCAAAATGAAAATATGATGAGAAAGGCACCGCCCAAAAATTCAACCAAAGACAGGTTTCCTGTCATTCCACAGACACTTAATAGTCACCACAAAGACCCAAGAAGACTCAACAATCATCAAAACCTACCCAACAACCACCAAACCCAACAATCAGGTAACAAAGGTTGATGTACATGATTGTTAAATGGAGAAGAGGGTATGTAAACAGCGTGAGAAGTACAACACGCGTATGTACATGATTGTCAAGCAAAAACCCATGTATATGTGTCAAAACAAAGCTAGGCTAAGGAGAAGGCTAAAAAAATCAGACTCAGAGTGAACAGAGGCTGTCAAGAAATCATACGACAAGAAACTCAATATGAACTAGATAAATCTAAGGAGAAAAACACTCCAAACCCCAAAAAAGAAGATTCAATCCCCAGTGTGGTCGCTAATTCTGTTACGAGGAAAATCTCTCTATGTCTAGGGGTAAACCACAACAGATGGAAATGAATGCAAAAATTAACTCTAATATTAAGTATGCTATATAAACAAATATGTTAACAAGACAATATAAGAGGTCTACCTCGTCCAGACGTTCGATGAAGTCCACCGTTGAGCACTTAACCTAAAGCAATATACCTGCAACTAGTCCTCAACAACCAAGCAACGCAAGCATATGGTGATAATATATGATGTTAGGACATTCAATATCATAATCCATCAACATTCATAAAAAATATGCCCATGGAATAATAATTCAAATATTTTTGAGATATTAATTGGACGAGAAAAGAGTATTTATATTAAGATATAATCAACAAAAGTGAATGAGTTACAAACTTCCGTGTTGGCACGGTTCAGAACCGAGAAACTATGTTCCTTCCAAATGGGCCTCCACCACTTCAATCCTTCACCAAAGGCAAGCTCATATAAGAGATACAATGAATTTCTCAATCAATAAGGGAAGAGCTTGGGGGTTGAACAATGTGTTCAGACTTAAGGAAAAAGGGATG